>JAUUEB010218731.1:1906-17364 GCA_032362205.1 Clione limacina | reverse complement strand
CATCACATGTAGGTAGCACATGTAGGTAGCAATTGTTATTCAAATCATCGCTCGCTTGTAATCATCATTGGTCAACCGCTTCTGTATTTACATTACATCAGGCTTAGGTTGCGCAACAGACCATAAAGTTGCCATTGAGTTGTTGTGAACCGTGTCATCGTCTCCCACATGTCGATATGATAAACAATAACTAGCAATTTAATTGGCGGGTAGCGAATTTTGACGTCTGCTGACTGACCTCGTCTTGAGACTGTCTGTGTTCATAGCCATATTTACTTTAAGCACCCGAGGTGGATGTATCATTTGTCATTTGGAAGCAGAGTATCTGGACATTGACTGAACGCCTGAACTTAGTTTTTTACGTTTGTAATTCCACATGTGCTGTGACTTTTATTCGAAAAAATGGATTTAATGTCTAGCGATGCCGAAAAAGTGATTCTTATGGAGGACTTGAAAGATGAAGAAATATGTGTTGATGCGATGAATGAAGCAGATGCGTTTGATGACGAAGTGATGTTTATTGAAGAGGATGAATTGCATGTTGATGAGTATGATGCAGATGACGAAGAAGAATTATATCTTGAAGACAAAGAAATGCAAACTAAAGTAGAAGAAGATGGCTATATGGATTATCCAGCAGACGCTTTTTTTGCTGAAGATCCAGAATTGTCTGTTGATGACTTGAACTTAAAGGAAGAATGTGTATATATTGACGATCCCGAAGAAGTGTTTTTTGTTGATTCGGACGATCAAGAGGATGAAGATGAACAGGTCCGTCTTTATCAGAGAGCTTTCAATCTAACCCCACCAGAAAGTCAAGAGGTAACATTTCAGTTGGTTATAACAATATTACTGTACATTTGGACGAACCACATTTCTGAATTCAAATAGTTATTGACAATATTACTGTAAATTTGGACGAACCACATTTCTGAATTCAAATAGTTATTGACAATATTACTGTAAATTTGGACTAACCACATTTCTGAATTCAAATAGTTATTGACGAATGACCCTAAATAACTACAGCCTTTACATCATAACATTTGGATTTATAAATCAATAATAATTTATTCGTATTAATGTTATGCCATATATTCTTCATGTAAACAATACAATACTTTTTTCTAACTAGCAAATGATAAAGATATGGATAGTGCTATTTTATACTATCCAGCTTATTCAAGACAATTTAGTTCTTGCAATTCATTTAAGTTTATTGACCCAGATTGCGTTTAACAACATATGGGCTAACCTGACAATTACAATCAATTTTTTTTTTTTGAATAGTGCATGCCCGTAATAACCCATAAGCCGTTATTTACTTTGACAAATACAGCAATGAAAGTTGTTTTTAAATCATTGTGCGTACAACTTGGTGGTCATATCAGTTGACCACATATCATCGTCAAATTATTAGTAAACAGGCTTTACATTTGTCTCCAAAATTCCAATTTTGTTCTTTAAGAAACACATTTAAATTTTAGATTGGTTTCTTAATGGAAACACAAAATTGGTGCCAAAATCCTCCAATTTTGTAAAATCGCAATGGAAAACATGAGTAAGACTTTTGGGTCAGATCTAATTCTATTAAATATATTTTTTTAATTAAAAGAAATGTCAACTAAAAATAGAGCAAACCAGGCTACAAGATGTTTTAATTGAATGTATGACTTCGGAGTCTGTTTCAATAGAGTTGTTAGAGATAGTGACTTAAACAATAGTGTCATAAAACACTGATAATAAGCTTTAATTTGCATCGTTTAACTTAGGGCGGGGGTCTGCTGTCAGGTAAAGACTATTGGTTAACTACTGTTTCTCGATGAACATGTCATAACGCCCTGGGCTATGGATTCGGACTCCTTGTTGTTAAATAAATGCACAGGTGGTTTTCATATTGAACATGAACTCAGCTGTCTCACCCATGATTACTATTTATAGGGATGTCACTGTGAACTGAGTTTATTGCAACATGACGTCCGTATTATATTAATTTGGATCGCGAATTGACTAATAGTAATATCAAGATTGCGCCCACATAGATATTAATTTGGAATTGACTCTATATCCTAATCCCCGTGTTTATGAAGCTTCGCTGTCTGAGAAATAGGACACCACGGCGCACAAGTCAAAACAGCTGTAGTTTTATATCTGGTTTTGATATTCCATATATTTATGATTTATTCAGTTTTCTGTTATTTTCATAATCTCATACAACAGTCCAATTAATTGTTTAGAGAGAAAACCGACAACCACAAATCTGCCATTACGTTTATCTTCGACAGCCAATCCACCATCACGTTTTTTGTCTATATCGATGTCGTTAAGGTTTTTGTAATACCTGATTTTCAATTAGGTGATTATAGCGCTATGTTGCCCTAAAGGTGTTGCGGTATAGAGGGTTCGACTTCTCCAATTCTTTTAAGGTGAATAGTATTTTGCAGCGTCCTTATTTAAAAACAATGGTATAGGATCATGCAAGAGCTTGATTGGTAAATTAGTTTAGACTGGTTCGCTATTATGGTCTCTATGTCGACAAGTTAACTTGCTCTCAAAACCCACACTTGATTAAAGATGGTAATTTTGCTAGATGCCCTGGGCTAGTAATGTCCTAATGAGTTAACTGATACCAAGACTCGCTAATCCTTATCTCTGTTGTTTAGATTTGTCTGACACGCTCCTGTCTCTAGTCATAAATTACCGTGGGTTGTCATTCAATAGTAGGAGGTACTAGTGGATCTACTGTAGCTTCTCATCCTTTCGGCTAGTTAAGCCTCAATAAGACACAAGTCCATACACTAATCACTTGCGTGAGGGAAGATGGTTATAAATGAGACCAGCAAGACTTCACCTTAGGATCTACATGTTGTGTTACGTATGTTGCTGACCTTACTAACCATGTATTGTATTTGTACCATTTATACCGACGCTAAAATACATTGTATATACAAGGGTGTGTACTATTTATTACCGACCTTGAAAGACATTGCGAAAATGAATTAAGTGTTATTGGATTATAGACTTCACAGCCATTTGTTAAAGCTTCAACTACATTCGCTAGTTCATTTTCAACAATCGTAATCATGTTTAAGTTTTTAACCTTTGTGTTAGCCCCTGTTTGGGTGGCGATATGTTCTTTGAAAATGTGTATTAAGTTGTTTATATCTCCGGTAATTTATCTTACTCTTTAGTGTTGACACGAGAAAAACTAATACCAAACTCAAACATTGCTTGTCACCACAGTCTGATTAAAGGGTGGACCATGACTCAAGGTTACCCAACTTTACACCGCAAATCGTTTAATCCTTTCTTTCAAAAGTGATAAAGAAGTCTTTGTTGTAAAATTGTACCAATTAGCCATTAACTCCCGTCACCATTTAGTGCTTGTTTGCTCAAGGGATAACATATGATTCACCTACTTAGCTTATGGATACTTTGTCATAGTTGTGTTGACTTTGACTATGATACGCTACCAGGTGCACGAAAATGTATCGAAACTCTAAGTTGTGCTTAGTGTGAGCTTTGCCTCATGATCTAATATCACGGTGAAGGAATGTTAGATGGGTTCAGACTCACGTTCTCTCTCTCCCTGTCACTCACGCACATACACACACACACACACACACACACACACGATTTGTTAAATGTGTATGAGTTATATCACATAAAGAAAACGATTAAAAAAAAACTTAAATGTTGCAAAGAAAGGAAGTTCCACTGTTGTGGTATAAAGTCTTAAATCCGTTTATAAGTGTCAACAGTCAACATAAACACCAGACGATACTTCTAACCTTATCTTGCAGCTTTTGAAAATGTTTCAATGAGTGACAGCCAATTTCAACTGACATTTTTATACTTCCTCAGAATCAGTGGATCCCAGTGGGTAGTTCTGTCTCCCTCCCATCCTGCTCCCTAGTGCGCTGCCCAGAAACTGTCACAGAAGACGTGGACGAGGTCGACGGCGATATGGTAGCCACCACATCAGAACCTGTTGCAGTTCACAGCTTTGAAAAATTCCGTTCCTTAGACTTCCAGCTAAGGTTTCAGAATGTGTTTTCCACCCCTCACACATCCATCAAATCACCTTTGCCATCATTCAAGTGAGTCAAATTATCTTATTATACCATTTTTATTACGTTAATATCAAGTGTATTTTTTTTTAATACATATATGATGATTTTTATCAAATCAGAGTCGCAGGTCTTGTGGTGAGGCTCCAGCACTTTTCAAAAAGTCGGCTCTGCTCTGACTCCAACCTCAGCTCCATCACTTAAGACAATTTGACCAATTATTATTTTTAATTTGAACTAAATTACCCAAAAAAAAACATTTCAAAATTGTCATTTCGGTAGAAACTTTTAAAATTAGGTTTTCTGGATGAGTTGCTCTTAAAATGTGAGAATTGCCCAATATATAACTGTTGTTGATGAATTTTGAAGTCCCAACGATTATCTCATTGATCAACTCTTTTGTTAAATAAATCTCTGATAAATAATTGGTTTAATAATGTCTAGACATTTTGTCATTAAATTTATGAGAAAGAAGCCTAAATCAGCATTACATTACCTATTTCTACCATGTATTTCTTTTTTCTGTGTTATATTTTTATTATAACATAATAATTGATCTTACTCCAACAGCTGGGCAAACTCAGGTGATGTTTGGAAAAATATGCTCTTGAAAGAAGAGAAGTTCAGGCGAGATCCTGGTTTATTCCGCAACCACCCAGAGCTCCAGCCCCGCATGAGGTCTATCTTATTAGACTGGTTATCAGAGGTATGTCAATACTTGATCAACTTAATGGGATTTATTTGAAAAATGCTTTTAAGCAATTGTTTCTTGCTCTTTAAATTAAATGAGAAAAGTTGAAGATTAACAAGAGAGAAAAAATTAGGGCTTAGAAGCTCTCATATAAACACTATAGTTAAGATTTATTTATAAGACGCCATATGAACCTCTAGTAGTATAAGAATAATTAAAAGTGAAATGTCTTCAGAGATTAGTAATTAGACATCTAACTGAAATCTATAATTTCATACCTTGTAATTTTTGTCTGACAGTACTCGTTTATAATTTAGAGTCTGTGAAATTGGCCGACATTTTATGTATGTATGTAAAGCTATACTTAAACAGGCAGCTAACTTATGCTTTGTTTTTCCAATATTTCAGGTTTGTGAGGTGTACAGGTTACACAAGGAGACATTCACCTTAGCAGTGGACTATCTTGATAGATATCTCAGTGTTGTCAGCAACATCCCAAAGACACAGCTTCAGTTATTAGGAATTTCTTCATTATTTATTGCTGCCAAACTGGAGGTATATACAGACGGTTTAAACTTTCCTTAATACATTTTTAAATGTCTCTCAGATGTTGTGTTCAAGCCAAATTCCTAGTTGACTAGATGGTTGTTTTTTAGTGTGGTGGAGTTTTGATATGTCAAAAGTCTCTGGGCTATACAAGTACCTGCTGGGCAAAATTAAACAAGCAGCAGTCATGAAATCCTACATACAATAATTATTATAGCTATGAGCCTGTAATGGTGCCATGCACATTAAGAGGTGTGATAGTAGAAAATGATAATTTAATCTATTATAGTTATGACCATGTTAAAACAAAGGTACCATTGATTTCTTCATAACAATGTTAACTGATCAATACACAAAGATATTAGATTTCCTGAGAGGTAATAGTAGAAAGTACGGAATGGTATCATTGTGAGAGGTAATAGGAATATGATTAAAATATTTCTTGAGATTCTATGTTAAGGAGCTTAATCATATTTGATAAACCAAGTAAAATATAAACAACAGATGATAAACCGACTGAAATCTTACAATATATGATAAAGTAGCTGAAGAGTATGTAGTTTGTATGTGTTGCTCCCATCACTAAACTTTGTACTTTGATTGTCTCCAGGAAATCTACCCACCAAAACTTTCAGAGTTTGCTTATGTGACAGACTCTGCCTGCACTGAGACAGATATAGTTCGCCAAGAAATGATCATGTTAAAGGCATTGAAATGGGATTTGTCCCCCATGACAACAAATGCCTGGCTTGGAGTATATTTGCAAGTGGCAAACATCGACCACATTGCCGACCCTGAACTTGGATTTGTCTTTCCACAATTTTCTACTCATGCTTTTGTACAAATATCAAGAGTAAGTTTACTTCTTTCTTAATGTTTTAGTTTTCTTATGCAAATATTACTGAATGTCATTTCCTTTGGATTATCCGCTTATAGTTTTCGCCTCAAGCTGAAATGTTCCCAAAGTGGGACATAGGCCAACTCACAAGATTATGAGACCTAAATAGCAATTTATGTGGTAATTCTCACTTTCTTATTATTCATTCTGTTACAATATCAACACAAGTGTGAATTTTTACAGTTAGTAACCTGAAAACTGTACCTATTTAAAATAAATAATATTGGATTATTTATTTTTTTAAGAAAGCAAATAGCCTTTATTGCTCTCAAAGATCATTGAAGTTCAGAAAAATAGTAAGAAAAGAAAGAGATAGAACTATCTATACATTTAAATCACTTGTAAGTTATAGATGTTAGATTTAGTTTGTTATGGATTTTCATGTACTGAAACACATAGCACAATTAAATAACAACTTCTGATTATTGTGCTTCCACAGCTCTGTGATCTGTCTCTCATGGACATTGGTTCCCTTAAATTTTATAGAAATGTTATTGCTGCAGCCGCTTTGTACCACCACACCAATGAAAAACTGGTCATGGAAGTATCAGGTAAGATTTGTTCTTGTCTCTTAGTCTTTAAATGTCTTCCTGTCAAACAAAAATCAATTATAGAAAATAGATACAACTGTAAGGAACTACTTTTATACAATTTTATTAATTTATTTTAAAATCAAATGTGTATTACTACAATTTACTTGGGTGGATGTCCTACATTAAGCAGCAGTTTAGCCCCTACATTTTAAACAGCATCAATTTTCTTGAACTTAGATAATGACATTGTTTTACTATTATGGTTACTTTGACGACAATAACAGTACATTTTATGTATAATCTGAGAACTTGCATAACCTTGAGAGAAAGATCAAAAGATGTTTAACAGCTTTATAATGGCTGGTTGCACCAAACAATTCATTCTTTCCTCCCAGGGATTAAGCATATTCTCACATTGTGCATTCCTGACTAGATATTTATCTTTTTTTTAAAGTCAAAAAAGCATTATATGATTGTATTTTTAAAACCACAGGCCTCAACTGGGCAGACCTCTACCCCTGTGTCAAGTGGATGAACCCATTTGCAAAGGCCATCTTGGAAGTTGGCCAGTCTCCCATCAAGTTTTTCCCACAAATAAATCCAGAAGACTGTCACAATATACAAACACACAATGTCGACATGGTTCTTATGGTGAGCTTAACTTGTGTTATATTTGTTACCATTTATGCTAACTTTACTATCTTAAGTTATTCAAGGATGTAAGATAAAGATTTGCATTCATTTAATGTTAAGAATGAAACAATTTCATTCATTAACCATAAATTTTGGGTCCAATTACTAAATGTTTGTTCCTCGACCTTTTTTTTCTGGTACTAAGCTACAGTTTGCATTTATGGACTAGAAATCCGAATTTTTTGATTTAAAAAAATCAAATAAATTGATTTATTTCATTTAAATCATGATTATTATTTTTTATTAAGTTATGGGAACAAAAAACTGATTTTAACATCAATTTGATATGTCACTTTTTATCTCGTAGTATGCAGATATCTTTTTTATTGAGAGAAAGCTTTAACTATTGTTTTTACTCAATAATAAAATATTGATAAATCATGGATTTTGTTTTCAGAAAGTTAAAAATAATCTTAAAAAAATCAAAAAAAATTGTTAGATTTAAATCAAACAACCCTGCTATAAATTTAAAAAGTTCTGAACTAAGACTTGTGACTTGACTTGTAATGATATTGGTAAAAGATATGTAAGATTTTAATAATAGGTTAGACGTTATGTGTTTAAGGTAACGACAATGAATCTAAAACTTAAACCATGATTAAAACTTTGTCAGCTTAAGAGTTGTCTTGTTCACCATAGTCTCTTATATTGTATTCTAGTTTTCACCTGGCTATAGTATAAGTGAATAATATATTGTTTTTATTTTCTTCAGGATCGTGCATTTATACATCAAGCCAATATGGAAGAGCGTGAAAAATTGTACCCATCAACATTAGATCTTTCAGCCCAATTGGTCGGGCTTCTCACTCCACCAAGTAACAGAAAACCTCAATCAAGAACTCAGCCCTCTTCAAGTTCAGGGTCTAACAGTTAGCAGTAGTTTATCTAGTCATTAGAGGAGTTGTTGTTTTCTATGTTGGTGTGATAGCTACATGAGAGTGTGGTACCTACAGAAGTGGGTTATGAGAATTCAATGAAAATGTATTGGCCTTCCTTGAACATTAGATATTTTCTTTTCATTAACTCTTTTTACAGAGACATTTATATTGAGGATGTGAATCAATTTATTTGACAACTTTGTCATGGTGCACAGAAGAAAGATCAAATGGAGGCATTAAGTTCTTTGACTGACGGTATTATGTTGAATAAGTCTTATTTCTCAAATTATCAAAGACATTCTATTTTCAATCAGGGCAACTACCATTGATTTATCTCCCCCTTGATCATGAATTATGAAATAGATTATTGAAAGCAATTCTTGATCAGATAAAATTTTAAGAATTCAATTTTGAAGTTTGTGGTGTTTTCATCCACCTTAGATAAGCTTAATTTCTCCTCAAACATGGTTGTCCTTTTCAGTTCTCTTTCCAGTTGTTCCAATGAGGGCAATTATGATAAAAACAGACAATGCAAGAATTTGAACTACTGATATATGTTGTTTTGACATTCCCATAATTAAAATGAACAAGGTTTAGGTTGTATACATGCACTTGGAAGCCAGAACATTTTCGTTTTATTCTTAAGGATCTAAGTTATTTGTAAATGTTAATAAACTTCTTTGAATGTATTATAAGAATTTATCCTTGAGTGCAATCCTGTTTAAAGTTATGACAATTGCAATATAAGATGTGTTTCAGTAAAGAATATGAACATTTTCCGCTGTTAAAGGAATGTGTTGTCAAAACCATAGAATTGAATTTCTTCAAAAATATGTTAATCTTTTTTTTCTGCTGAGTACAAACCAAGACAAAAAAATTGATAAAATAAGTCAAGAAAATTCAAAAATATGTATTAACTGAAATGTTTCAACTTTATTATTTTTTTTCTGCTGGGTGCAAAACAAAACAAAAAAATTGATAAAATAAAATAAGAAATTAAAAATATGTATTTACTGAAACAAACAATGAAATGTTTCAACATGATTCAATAATCTATGATTTGTGTGCATATGTAGACTTCTCATCTTACTGATTCTATAATACAAACATGACTATTGTAACCCACCCGTTTTCCATTAATTTATTTCATTACATATATCCCATGTGCTTGTACAGTCACGGCAGATTGTGTAAATTTGCAGGGCAGATTATTATGGGTGGTATTTGTTTACCTATGGTGAATAGATAGATACTATAGGTCTTATTACTTTCAAAGGGTCAGAGCAGTTTCACATATTATGTTTTGACATTGTTATTTTTGTTGATCCTTTCTCTAATGAATTGTCGAATATGTTAATTATGTTAAATGAATATGTAAATAGGGCATAACAAACTTGATGTCTTTTGTTTTCATGTATTGTGTGTATGAAAGAATGTATGTAAAGGTGATTGAGTGCATTTTAGAAGTTTGACATTCCAAGCAGTAGTATGTTTGAAGTAAATACATTAACTTAATACAAGTCTTTTTGAAAATTATCTGATTACAATATAAAGTTTTTAGTCTGCAACAGGTTCCTGTGTTGATCACATATCATTGTAAACTAAATGCCTCCAATGAAATAAGGTAAAATATATCAATAAATGTTGATTCTTAATACAATAAGACTTCTCTATACATGTGACTTTTTTCTAGAATGGAAAAGTACAACTTACACTTGGCTATCTACAGTTTCATTTCATTCAAAGTCTGTAATACAACGGTCACAAATTAACTATTATTCATGATAATATATGTAAGAAAACATCAAAGAGAATGATTATTTATCTATGATTGTAAGTTTTGTATTTCTTATGAGATACAAGAATGGTAGATTTATTTCAAACTTTTTTAAAAACTTATTTGATCGCAATAGTATGAAATCAAAATTATTTATGTGTGCTTCTGCTTGCTTGCTACTTATCTTAAAACAATGATACACCAAATAGCTTTCACCAAATTGTTTATATTCATTAGGTACAAACAAACAAGAGATTGTGTCCATGAATTTGACATGTAAAGGTTCTTGATCGATCAATTACAGTTAACATATTTGTAACAGCTCGGTATGAGTGTGTAATTTTCCAAAGTTTCAAGCAGTTGTTGACTTGAGCTCTAAACATTCGGGTCCAGACAATGAAAAGTGCCATGTATATTTGTACAGGAGGAGAAGTATAATCTTCACAAACTCCTCAGATTGCTATTATTTTAAGTTATGTTGGGGGCATTGATAGATGATTGTTTTTATAAGTTTAATGTTTTGACTTAGTTACTGCCGTTACATTCTATGTCTCAATATTTAATCTTATTTTGAGTTTGATTTTTTTTTTTAATGTAACTAATTTTTTACTCTTACCATAAGAACAGTGTTAACAATACTACCCTTAATTTTATTATGTTCTTAATAATGCTAACCTTAGTGTAATGTAAAAAGCTTGAATTGAGATTTTTGTCATCCACTTACTATATTGTTGATAAAGAATGAATGAGACCAAAGGCATTAACAAAAATGGATTGAATGAACTAAATTTGCCTTTACTGGTATTTAAAGGGAAATAACAATTATTAACGTTGTTACATAATCAGTATTTCAATCCGGTATTAAAAATAGAAGTGTCTTATGGGAACCAGTTTATCTGCTGAGATCTTATAGATGAAATTAGATTGAGAATCGTTGGACAAAAACTGAAAATGACTTGCTATAGCTTTATTTAATATGCCTATTACACTACGTTTTTATTAAAATCCAAACATGTAACATATCCATATTTGTATCTTAGTTGTTTGATGTTAATTAATTCAAGTGTTTGTCTCTTTTTTTCATATAATTGTCTTATTCCTGTATAGTTTGTATTGTAAACTAGCAGTAATTATCCCACTGGCTTTACACAAGGATGCTTGAGTTTGTCAGTGATTTCCTTGATCAGTTCAGATTGTTTTGTCGATGCGATGTTTGCCAAAAATGCGGCTATTATGTGCCTTACCTTCCTTTTTTTATCTGTCGTCCTTCTACGTTGAGCTTTCCCCAGCATTGTGTTCAAATGGCTTGCGTCTTCCAGTCTTGATTGTGTTCCTCTCAATGCATTTAATCGGCATTCTTGCCTCAAAATTTACAAAAACCAATGAAATTGACCAATTCTTATTGTGCCATGTTCTCTATACCATCTCTTATGGTCTGCATTGTATGGACATTATAATGTCATAGAAACTTGATTTATTTCTCCCCCATTTTTTTGCCTTGTCTAAAAGGGAAGGTGCCATGTTTTAAATGAAATAAATCCTGGAAGTTTGTCATTCCTATTTTCATGACAACAATTTGCATTTATTCATCCTTTTTATATTGTTACCATGTTAAAAATAAACAGAGCTTTAGAAATGACTAAAGAATCAAATAGAAGATCAATGCAATTATTTAGATACAATCGTTTTCACTTTTGTTTGGGATGTCATCTTTCATAAATGTGTGTATATGGTGATGATAGTAGTGTGTGTATAGTCATGATAATGTGCGTGTGTTTGTATGTAACACTAGAATGGGTGTTATGTGACTGGACATGAAACAAATGTTCAGTTTTTGTCTTTACTTATTTGGTCTCATTATGTTTTTGTAAATTTTAAGAAAATAGCAACCCATGTGACTTACGATATGAATTGAATACCTCATAAGTTGCACAAAGTTGTAGACAGCATTCTAACATTGACAGCATTACTAACCAGATACATTGAGGCCTATTTAGTGTAATCATTGAAAAAGCATTGTTATAGTTGTATATAATTGTAACACACTCCCTACACATACACACACCTTTAAAAAAGACACTTATTATTGTTCAAACAAAAGTTATATCTCAAAAATTGCTGAGCTTTTTTTTAAAGATTTTTCTTGTAGTTTTACACGATGAAAAAAGAAATATGATGAATTATAAACAAATTAGCATTATTTATTATTTACATGTTTACTTTTTACTTCCAATCTCTTAGGACATGTCAGTGCCACATTCACTCATTATGATCAAAAGTTTGATGTAGGTTTTGCATATATTATATGATGATTATATTAGGTTTGTTTTGTGCAAAGTTCTGTCTTGGTGTTGCTTCTGTATTTGGCATACAAGGGAAGGAGACATTGTTTTTAATCATTCAATTATAAGTAGGTGTACTTCTTTACATATTAACTTACTAATTATTTCTAATCATTATATATGTCTGATTTGTCTTTGTTATGAAATAATACATCTTGATCTTTGTCACTTTAAATAATCATAAACAACGCATGTCAACCAGCTTCATATTTGAGCTGATTTATATGCCAGATTTTATTTCATCCAAAGTATAGACACCAGATATCAAGCTGTCAGGCTGGCTAGTCTGTAAAAAGGCATTTTCTGTAAATAGAAAATTACACAGGATTAAAGTTTTTATTTTTATGAGTGGGCATTCTCAATAATAACTAATTATAACCAATTTCTATTTTTAGCATAAGCCCAGACCTCAGGTTTTGCATTTCTTCTCATTATTAATTTTCACAATCAAAAATCATACAGTGAGCAGGGATGAAAATTATCATGTTTGAACCTTAAATCAGGCGTTCATCAGTGAGAAAGTTTTTCAGTTAAAATTGGTTTAATTTCCTTAAATCAAGACTTTTATCTTATCACTTTTTTAAAATTCTAATTGAAGTTATGTATATTTGAATTTAAAAACTTAGCGAATTGATTGAATTTTTAGACTTTTTCTCTTTGCATTGATCCTACATCTGGAGTTGCAGTTTTTTTTCATGAAGATTCCTTGAGAAATGCTTTTTAGTATATAAAAGGCAGATATCTGTGACCATGTACTGGTAGGGTTACATTTTGACATCCAAACACATTTGAATGTACCTTTTAAGGAGATCCAATTGTTTTGAAATATTTATACATAATGTTGTTGTCTCCATATAAAAAATGTGGTCTCCCTTTTATTGAATTTTTGTAAGGGGAGAAAACAGTGAAAATTAAGTTCAACATTTTTCATTATCATTTTATAACAAAGATTTAGTAGCATTTTGTTAGATTAATATACAACATTGTAGTAAAAAAGACTTATTTTATTGGGCTCTTAAGATTTTGATGTGCCACTGTATTTATTAATGAACATAGAACAAAATAGCATTTAAGGTCCCAGCAGTGTCTGGTATTTTTATAAGAATTTTATTGTGCATTAAGAAAGTTATTTAGACTTCTGATATGGAAAAAAGACGGTCGCAAAATGATGACACATTCTTTTTGTTTTCAAGCTATGAAATATCTTTATTGAGATTAGTTGTAAATTTGGAGCAAAGTTTCTATAAAGAAAGCTTCATTTATAGAGACACTGATTTTTTTCTTTTTGAGTTGTGTTAGATTTATAAATTTGTTGATAACGTTGTCTTTTAGTTTTTATTCACAGTATCAGTTAAAACATGTACAACAGCCAAAGTATTTTACATTATTATTTATCAACTATAGCCCATTGTAGTAGGTTTTTATTTCACAATGTCTTGTCAGTATTGAGGAAGAATGTTGAATTCAAAATATTTTTTTACAGGTGTACGTAAATTGAGACTTGTATGTGCTATTGCGTTAATTGTGGTTATTTATTTTTTTTCTCCGTGTTAATTTTTAACATTGAGTGTTTGTGTTCATTCCAGTCATTGTGAAATAAATTATGCTATTTATTTCCAAACATTAAACTCGTTTTTTGTTTCATATTTGAAATTTATCTTTTGATGTTCTAAATCCTGCCATATTTTTGTTGATTTAAATAAACTCTGACAATCAAGAACTTTCCCTTGGAACAAATTTTATGACAATTTTGAAAGTTTTCAAGTTTAGAGATAACTTGTGATATTGTACCCAGAGTAATTAATTTGATCAAAGTCTGCTTAAAAAATGGAATATCATGAAGAGACTTTCACAGTATTTAACCTGTGTGTAAGCTCTTCTTACTCAGTAGGTAGCGTGTCTGCTTACCACATGGATATCCCTGGTGGGGCAACCGCATGTTTACGGTTAGGATTTTTCACTTTGAGAAACCTGTGATGTAACTTTAGGTTGTACCTACAAATTCTCTGAGGTCAGTCTTATTGACAAATGTCATTACATTTAATTTGGTCTTTGAATACCATCAGAGGGACAGTGTGAAGCAATGGCAAAGCACTCACATATTCAGAAATAGCTACATTGTTTAATCAAGCATTTCTGATCGTCAATCATGTCACTGGAAACGTTGGTTTTTCTTGCCACATGAGGCGTTTGGTGACATACTCTCTTGGAAAAGGATTTACTCACCAATGGGGCCATCGTCCTGTGGCTGGGTTTCCTCATCAATGCCTTGAGTAATTAGGTACCATCGAGTCATCAACCAACTGGGGTGTTGGCTCTCATGAGGTAACCCTTTATGCTGAAATTAACTCAACTCTATCTCAATTTGGCGTTCTTTCTCGGCTACTTATGAATATTTGTAATGGAGAGATGGCATTGCAAGAAAATGGAGTGTAGCAACCCAAACAAATAATTTAGGGAACGTCAGCTACCCAAAATTTTTAGTAACATTTACATATACAGGTGAATTCACTTATAACAAAGTATATTATATATTAAAAGAAGTTGCTGAAAGGCACTGACAAAAGTAGAATGTGCAAGAAATAGGGAATCCTCTAAAGCACTCTCTCAACCTGGATTAAAGCAAGGGATAAAATAGGAATTTGAGCAAAGAGGAAAAGGGTTAGAGAAAGCTAAATGAAAGATGCAAACACAGGTTTGTTTATTATTAGCCTGGTTTTGTCAAACTAGGGCATCGCATGCAGAGATCAGTGGATGTACCTTTTGAGAAAAAGCAGAACTGGCCTAGTTGAACTGAACTCAGTTATAACCAACATTTCTTTGTTCCCCATCCAGTTCGTTATAAGCGAATTCACCTGTACTTATTTGCCCAGAGAAAAGGAAAGACGATCCAGCCATGGCTATTCTTATAAATGGTTACTTCCCTTTACATGCAACGATATTAGGCAGTGTTTCCTACCTTGGTCTCTTTAGATCTCCTAACCTTAATTCAATTGCTCAGCTCAACCAGTTTATATACATTCTTGTGGG
>JAUUEB010218509.1:0-11767 GCA_032362205.1 Clione limacina | reverse complement strand
CTTTGTAAGGTAATCAAATATCAATGGTTGTACATTATTGGTGAGACAAAATTATCTGGTCTAGGTAAGTTACTCCTAGAAGGTGAATAATTCAAAACAACTTACAAAAATACTGTCATACTCGCTTATACCGAAATGTTCTTTTGTTTGGCTTAAAGATCTGTAAACAATTAGAAGAAACTAACACAATGAAACACATTAAAAATCATGACAACTTTAACTGGCTTTAACCAAGGTGGAAAAAGATATGTGTATTCTTGTAGTGAGGTTGTTGTTAAATATCAACAAATTTGATACTTTCGAATTATTTTTGCAAAAGAAAAAACTTCTTGGGACCTCTTAATAAAAAGGACCTATCTTTCCAAAAAATATGACTATTCCACATTTTTCGAATTCTACTCTCTAATCACTTGCGTACTTAGACCTAGATATATTTCACTAATTCACGTATTTCTATACGTTTTTCCGATTTAATATTTTAATTTAGATATACCTTATTTGAAAATCACATTTGTCATTATTGTCTATATTATCTTTTATAGATATTGTAAAACCTCCATTTTTAGTCTTGATTAAATCATTAACAACTTCACTTTTTTAGTCTTGATTCAATCATTAACAAGCTCACTTTTTAGTCTTGACTAGATCGTAAACAACCTCATTTGTGAGTCTTCATTAAATCATTTACAGCTTCATTTTTTTAGTCTTGTTTAAATCATTAACAAGCTCACCTTTCAGTCTAAACAAGATCGTCAACAAACTCACTTTTTCAGTATTTATTAAATCTTTAACAACCATATTTTTTTTTAGTCTTGACTAAATCGTCAACAGCCTCACTTTTGAGTGTTTACTAGATTGTCAACAACCTCATTTTACTGTCCTAAGTAGATCGTAAACAACCTATGATTTTTAGTCTTGACTAAATCGTTAACAACCTCACTTTTTAATCTTTACTAAATCATTAACAACCTCACTTTTTAATCTTTACTAGATCATTAACAACCTCACTTTTTAGTCTTGACAAAATCGTTAACACCCTCACTTTTTAGTCTTTACTAGATCGAAAACAAGCTCACTTTTCCAGTCTCTTTCCACTCTTTTCTTACTTCTTTACAAGATCGTCTACAACCTCACTATTTTTGTCTTGACCAAATATCAACAACCTCATTTTTCTAGTCTTGACTAGATCGTCAACAACCTCATTTTTCTAGTCTTGACTAGATCGTCAACAACCTCACATTTTTAGCCTTGACTAAATCATTACCAACCTCACTTTTTTATCGTCAACAACCTCACATTTTTGATCGGCAACAACCTCACGTTTTTGATCGTCAACAACCTCACTTTTTTGATCGTCAACAACCTCACTTTTTTATCGTCAACAACCTCACATTTTTGATCGTCAACAACCTCACTTTTTTGATCGTCAACAAACTCACTTTTTCAGTCTTTACTAGATTGTAAACATAATGACACTTTTAAAGCCTAATTGTTGTACACAGTCTGCTTTATTTGGTGTTGATAATTCTGGCATATTTCAATGTTTATATATTTCTACCTCTACTTGTCATAGTTGCACATCGAATAATGGTTGGTGGTCTTCCTGGATTAATTTTTCTAGTAGAAATTTGCTATCAAAGTTAATACGGAACTACGAACATTAGGATGGGCTCACAAAGCCATCCACATTCCTTATGATGTTTTGAATTGATCATAAATGTTATGAGAAACATCTAAATTTCATCTGAAGAAGCGCAATGACGAATAAAAGTGTCAAATAAATGCATTACGCGCGTCGGAAACCGGAAATCAGAATCCGGACAGGCTGATTCTATGACAAGGCCTTTCTTCAAAAACCCTGGTAGGGATGCTGGAGCATCGCAATTAATCAGATAGAACAAGGTGAGTTTAGTAGTAAGATTTTCCCGTACTTAGTGTAGGCCAACCAAATAACTCACACCAAGCTAAATATTAATACATTATAATGATTAGACATAAAGTGTAAAAGAACATACTTTTCCAGTTTGTCCAACTGTCTTCCAAAGGTCTTCCATCTTGCCAAATGAAAGACCCTTCATTTTGTTCATCGTCAAGACCAATCCAAGAAATTCCGTTACTGAATATAGACAAATATATTTGAAACAGTATTTCATTTAGTCGCATTAATTATGTTTATAATCTACTCGTTTCTTCATTATTTCATGCAGTCACCATATCACATTTTTCTATTCACGAATAAGAGATCATAAGTCTCTATTGTATCAAGAATATATTTGTTATTGATAGAACTAATTAAATGAATTTGTTTGCAAAAAACAACAACATGATTTTTGTTTGGTTTTACATTGTAATCAACAGGATGAATAGCATATCTTCGACGCACTCGGCATTTTCGTTGACGCGTGTACAATCGACCACTACACACAATGTCGGTCTCTGAGAATTTTAAGACCAGCAATGCCTAAATGGACTCAGTAAAATTGTCTAAGGAAATTGACTTCAAAAATGATTTGAACAAGGATTCTTTCCGTATAAACAAAGCAGCTATCGATTACATCACAAAAGCAGTTAGGATTGAGGTTAAAACTGTGTATTTAAAAAGACAGTGCATGAATTGTGAGGACAGTTAATGACATGCAATAATGACATGCAAACGGGATAAAGCTTTTTTTAACAAATAATCACGAATGATCAAAAATAGAGTGTTGTTGTTGAAATCTGACCAAGAGAACCAATTTAAAATTTAATACATATTTAGTTAGAATCGTAAGAATGTTATATTCCACAATTATATAGTAAGATTTAGGTTTTAGGAAGATTCCACCTCAGGAGCGTAAAGTATGGTGTTTGAATCTCGACAGAGTCATACTAAAGATATTCTTGGGAATTTAGCAGTGGTATTCATTTTTCAGATATGTGCGTATTCTGGTTGCCCAATATACTGTGACTACAGTGAATGTACAAGTATATTGTGACCTGGTATAATGTACGAGTATACTGTGAACTGGTAGGATGTTCGAATATATTGTGACCTGGTAGGATGTACGAGTACAGTAAGACATGGAAGGATACACGATGTAATATGACCTGGTAGGATATACGAGTACAATGTGACTTGGTAAGATGTACGAGTATAATGTGACCTTGTAGGATGTGCGAGTCTATTGTGACCTGCTAGAATGTACGAGTAAATTATGACCTGGTAGGACATACGAGTACAATGTGACCTAGTAGGATGTAAGAGTGCAATGTTACCTGGTAGGATGTTCGAGTGTATTATGAACTAGTAGGATGTAAGAGTGCAATGTTACCTGGTAGGATGTACGAGTATATTTTGACCTGGTAGAATGTACGAGTATATTGTGACCTGGTAGGATGTACGAGTATATTGTGACCTGGTAGGATGTACGAGTATATTGTTACCTGGTTGGATGTACAATGTATTTTGAGTTGGTAGGATGTACGAGTATAGTTTTACATGGTAGGATGTACGAGTATATTGCGACTTGATAGGTTGTACGATGTATTGTGAGCTGGTATACTATGAACTGGAAGGATGTACGAGTATATTTTTAACTGTTAGGATGTACGAGTATACTGTGAACTGGTAGGATGTACGAGTATACTGTGAACTGGTAGGAGGTACGAGTTTACTGTGAACTGGTAGGATGTACGAGTATACTGTTTACTGGTAGGATGTACGAGTATACTGTGAACTGGTAGGATGTACGAGTTTACTTTGAACTGGTAGGATGTACGAGTATACTGTTTACTGGTAGGATGTACGAGTTTACTGTGAACTGGTAGGATGTACGAGTTTACTTTGAACTGATAGAATGTACGAGTATACTGTGATCTGGTAGTATGCACGAGTATACTGTGAACTGGTAGGATGTACGAGTATGTTGTGAACTGATAGGATGTACGAGTAGACTGTTCACTGGTAAGATGTACGAGTATACTGTTAACTGGTAGGATGTACGAGTATACTGTGAACTGATAGGATGTAATAATATACTGTTAACTGGTAGGATGTACGAATAGACTGTTAACTGGTAGGATTTATGAATAGACTGTTAACTGGTAGGATGTATGAGTATACTGTGAACTGGTAGGATGTATGAGTAGACTGTTAACTGGTAGGAGGTACGAGTAGACTGTTATCTGGTAGGATGGATGAGTATACTGTTAACTGGTAGGATGTATGAGTAGACTGTTAATTTGTAGGATGTATTAGTATACTGTGAACTGGTAGGATGTATGAGTAGACTGTTAGCTGGTAAGATGTACGAGTAGACTATTAACTGGTAAGATGTACGAGTAGACTGTTAACTGGTAAGATGTACGAGTAGACTATTAACTGGTAAGATGTACGAGTAGACTATTAACTGGTAAGATGTACGAGTATATTGTTATCTGGTAGGATGAACGAGTATATTGTGAACTGGTAGGATGTACGAGTATACTGTTAACTGGTAGGATGTACGAGTATACTGTTAACTGGTAGGATGTAAGAGTATACTGTCAACTGGTAGGATTTTTCGAGTATACTGTTAACTGGTAAGATGTACGAAGATACTGTTAACTGGTAGGATGGACGAATATATTTTGAACTGGTAGGATGGACGAATACACTGTTAACTGGTAGGATGTACGAGTATATTGTTAACTGGTAGGATGTACGAGTATATTTTGAACTGGTAGGATGTACTAGTATTCTGTGACCTGGTAGGATGTACGAGTATATTTTGAACTGGTAGGATTTACGAGTACACTCTTAACTGGTAGGATGTACTAGTATACTGTTAACTGGTAGGATGTACGAGTACACAGTTAACTGGTAGGATGTACGAGTGTACTGTTAACTTGTAGGATGTACGAGTACACTGTTAACTGGTAGGATGTACGAGTAGACTGTTAACTGGTAGGACGTACGAGTATATTGTGAACTGGTAGGATGTACGAGTATATTGTTAATTGGTAGGATGTACGAGTATATTGTTATCTGGTAGGATGTACGAGTATATTGTGAACTGGTAGGATGTACGAGTATATTGTGAACTGGTAAGATGTACAAGTACAATGTGGCATGGTAGGATATACGAGTATTTTGTTAACTGGTAGGATGTACAAGTATATTGTGACCTGGTAGGATGTACGTGTATATTAATACCTGGTAGGATGAACGAGTATATTGTTATCTGGTAGGATGTACGAGTATATTGTGACCTGGTAGGATGTACGAGTATATTAATACCTGGTAAGATATACGAGTATTTTGTTATCTGGTAGGATGTACGAGTATGATGTGAACTGTTAGGATGTACGAGTATATTTTGAACTGGTAGGATGTACAAGTACAATGTGACATGGTAGGATGTACGAGTATATTGTTAACTGGTAGGATGTACGAATATATTGTGAACTGGTAGGATGAACGAGTATTTTGTAATTGGTAGGATATACGAGTATATTGATACCTGGTAGGATGTACGAGTATATTGTTATCTGGTAGGATGTACGAGTACAATGTGACCTGGTAGGATGTACAAGAATATTGTGACATCGTAGGTTGTACGAGTATATTGTTACCTGGTAGGAGGTACGAGTACAATGTGGCCAGCTAAGATGTACGAGTATATTTTTACATGGTAGGATGTACAAGTATATTGCTACCTGGTAGGGTGTACGAGTATAATATTACTTAGTAGTATGTACAAGTATTTTGTTACCTGCTAGGATGTACGAGTATATTGTTAACTGGTAGGATGTACGAGTATAATGTGATTTGGTAGGATGTACAAGTACAATGTATCTTGATAGGATGTGCGAGTAAATTGTTAACTGGTAGGATGTACGAGTATATTGTGAACTAGTTGGATGTACGAGTATATTGTGACATGGTAGGATGTACGACTATATTGTTATCTGGTAGGATGTACGAGTATATTGTTACCTGATAGGGTGTACGAGTATAATGTTACCTAGCAGTATGTACGAGTATTTTGTTACCTGGTAGGTTGTACGAGTATATTGTGAACTGTAGGATATACGAGTATAATGTGACCTGATAGGGTGTGAGAGTAAATTGTTATCTGGTAGGATATACGAGTATTTTGTGACATGGTAGGATGAACGAGTACAATAAGAGCTGGTAGGATGTACGAATATATTGTGACATGTTAGGATGTACGAGTTTATTGTTACCTGTTAGGACGTACGAGTATATTCTGACCTGGTAAGATGTACGAGTATATTGTTACCTGTTAGGATGTTCGAGTATGTTGTGACCTGGTAGCCTGTTCGAGTATATTGTTACCTGGTAGGATCTACGAGTACAATGTGACCTGGTGGGATGTACGAGTACAATTTGACCTGGTAGGATGAACGGGTATATTGTTACCTGGTAGGATGTATGAGTATACTGTGACTTGGTAGGATGTACGAGTACATTGTGACCTGGTAGGATGTACGAGTACAATGTGACCTGGTAGGATGTACGAGTACAATTTTACCTATTAGGATGTACGAGTATATTTTTACCTGGGAAGACGTTTGAATATAATGTGACCTGGTAGGATATAAGAGTATATTGTAACCTGGTAGGATGTACGAGTATATTATGACCTGGTAGGATGTACGAGTACATTGTGACCTGGTAGGATGTACGAGTACAATGTGACCTGGTAGGATGTACGAGTATATTGTTGCCTGGTAGGATGTACGACTATATTGTTACCTGGTAGGATGTACGAGTACAATGTGACCTTGTAGGATGTGCGAGTATATTGTTACCTGGTAGGATGTACGAGTACAATGTGACCTGGTAGGATGTACGAGTATACTGTTACCTTGTAGGATGTAGGAGTATATTGTTACCTGGTAGGATGTACGAGTATATTGTTATCTGGTAGGATGAACGATTATATTGTGAACTGATAGGATGTACGAGTATATTGTTATTTGGTAGGATGTACGACTTTATTGTTACTTGGTAGGATGTACGAGTACAATGTGACCTGGTAGGATGTACGAGTATATTGTTACTTGGTAGGATGTACGAGTACAATGTGACCTGGTAGGATGTACGAGTATATTGTTACATGGTAGGATGTAGGAGTATATTGTTACCTGGCAGGATGTACGAGTATATTGTGACCTGGTAAGATTTACGTGAACACTATAACCTAGTATGATGTACGAGTATATTGTGAACTCGTAGGATATACTAGGATACTAAAAGCTTGGAAGTATGTTTAGATTATATTGTGACCTGGTAGGATGTACGTGTATATTGTGACCTGGTACGATGTACGACTATATTGTAAGAGGGGAGGATGTACGGTATAATGTGACCGGGTAGGTTGTACGACTATATTGTAAAATGGGAGGATGTACGAGTATATTGTGACCTGGTAGGATGTACGAGTATATTGTAAGATGGGAGGATGTACGAGTATATTGTGACCGTGTAGGATGTACGACTGTATTGTAAGATGGGAGGATGTACGAGTATATTGTGACCTGGTAGGATGTACGAGTATATTGTGACCTGGTAGGATGTACGACTATATTGTAAGATGGGAGGATGTACGGTATATTGTGACCTGGTATGATGTACGACTATATTGTAAGATGGGAGGATGTACGAGTATATTTTAACCTGGTAGGATTCACGAGAATATTGTGACCTGGTAGGAAGTACGACTATATTGTAAGATGGGAGGATTTACGAGTATATTTAAACCTGGTAGGACGTACGACTATATTGTAAAATGGTAGGATGTACGGGCATATTGTGACCTGACAGGATGTAAGAGTATATTGTGACCTGACAGGATGTAAGAGTATATTGTGACCTGGTAGGATGTACGAGTATAATGTGACCTGGTAGGATGTAAGAGTATATTGTGACCAAGTAGGATGTACGCTTTCATTGTGCCCCTAATAGCTATAACATATAATGTGTTAATCAGTACATTTAATAAGGTGACGTTACCTTATGGTGTCAGATCCAATAGCAGCCACTATTGCGTCAGTCTCCTCTTTTGTGCTGGGTACGGCAAGGATACCATTAAGTTGTATGCATTCGTCTCTTGCTGTAGTCCAACTTGTTCTTGTTGTAAAATGCCTATAACACATGTCAGCTAGGAAACTCCAGTCATTGGGGCAAAACTGAGGTTCTAAAACAAACAGATCAAGGTAAGTTATCATAACTGTGGTATACAATTATGGAAAACATTGTAAAAACATAAAAACAACATATTGCCTTTTAACAAAATGAAATGAGTATTGATAAATGCAATGACTCCACAAACAAAGAGCAGAAACTTGCGTTATTGTACAGAGTATAACAATGACAATTAGAGAAATGAACAAGCAACATTTAGCAAACAAATCAAGTTCAAAAACACTGTCAACATATTTTTTCCAAAAGTTAAGAAAGATTCAAAGATGGAAAAATATGTAAAAACATTCAGAAAAACATACTTCTTTTTAACAAAATATAGTATATATGCTATTTACAACAATGCACACTGAATAGTATGTATGTTTACATGCTTGCTTGCTTGAAGCCTTCCTCAGAGTTCCGTGGTTGGAGTTGGCTGAGCGACATACATGCTATTACTTATATATCAAACGGGTACTTTGGATTGTTTTGCAAATTGGTACATTGTACAATTTTTACTAAGATGTTTAGTATTTTACTATAAATTTCAAAAAACTATAAATCGCCATACTATTGACTGTTCTGATTACTACCGTTCAGGAAGCGTTCTGCGAAAATTCCAACGAGGTACGGGATATGCGTATACACAAAGTCTGTTCAGCATGTAAGTTGTTATACTTATTGGGTTTTAATACATTGAGAGGCGTATCTAGACTTTTCAAACAATGGTGATAATGGCGCGAAGCGTCTAAATTATGACACAAGGGTTCTTTTTAATAGTTTTCATGCATTTAAAAGCAGCATTGGTCGGCTCTTTTAAATTACTTGGATGGCATTGGGATCCATACTCTGATAATCGAGTGAGCGAGGAATTATAATGATATTAATAATAATAATAATTTATTCCCCGAAGGTTTTTTGTGCCGTGTGAGCACTTTTTCTAGTTTTTTTTAGGTCATTGCGTGTCGCCTCAGGGCAGCGCCAAGTTGGAAATAGGGTGACGAAATTTCCCCAAGAAAATACCCAAAAAAACTTGTGAGCAAGCGAGGGCTCGAACCCACTACCTCTCAGGTGAGCGTCAAGTACGCTGACCTCTAGACTATCGCGGCCCACTAAAGCTTTAGGGTCTAAGAGATAAAAATAGTATACATTTACCTGCTTGACTGGTATCAACTATAGACCCAAAGATAAAAGCCAATGCTATCAGTAACATCATCGTCAACTGTGGGAGTAGAACACATTGTTGATACTTCTTATAACGTGTATCTGGTAATTATTGTCTATATACTTTTACCAATATCACAATTAGGCAAATTTAATACGCGAAATAACATTTCTGTCACTTTTTGATCCACCATTTTGTTTGAGTTAGATACATTTAAGCCCATTGAGTTGCAGTCGCAAAAAATGACATAATCTATATCAGACACCCAAATTAACGTTAACATTTTATAAATTATTTTGTCGAATTTGTCGTTGTGTTATTTGTCTTAATGACTTGAGGTGTTGAAAGCAAAATAACATTCGACCTTCAAACAGCTATCAGGGCTTTCCTTTAATTATTCATAGAAGAGTACACATTAATGGAAAATTATTCGTAGGATCTAGGAGCATCAAGACGATTTATATAACTTACAATACTGGAGTGAGAAATTGCAACTAACTTTAATAGAAGTAATTTGCCAAAAAAAAAGATAATTAATACTTTATTTGACACTTCAGGAAGTAAACAAATCATTTGTTAATGTACACAAGAAATATACATTTGAATAATATTTGATAAAACTTTTTCATTTCATCTGTATATCAACTCACAATTGTCTCAATGAAATAAAACAGTAGGCTTAATAATAAGAATTGTTAATACATAGATTGTATTTTAACAAACTTTATATACCACTGGTGTACCTTGCCTTGAATATGGACAAACTGTGTTGTTTCCTCATTTGAAAAGACAATCAAAGTTTGGAAGAAAAATTGAAATCATGAACTTGCCTTTACTCAAAGATTAAAACATTCGTGGAGACATGATAACTGTATTAAATATATTACCAAATATATACAAATAACTCAAACATTTGTGGAGACATGATAACTGTATTTAATATATTACCAAATATATACAAATAACTCAAACATAAAATTAAAAAATATAAATCTAAAAAAACAAGCGGGACGGAAAAGCTGTATAATGAAATATGCTTTCTTTTTTTAAGCTGATAATAAAATCAAAAGAATAACTTACCTTATTTGTTATTAAAGCTCCTTACTCTTTAACGTAAAATAAAAATGTCACGATGAGCACTCGACAAGTACTTATTATGACTTTGATTGCGGTAGTATGGTCTAATCAATTTAAAGGGATTTAAAATCTAATGTCGAGGTGAAATGCAAAGCCACGTCAGCTATTCCCACAGAACTTTCTGATTCATATATGAGCGATGGCAGAGACGATGACATACACGATGACGAGGCTGCATTCCAAAATACTAGACACTCAAAGTGTTGATTAACTAATGACGGCATGAACATTGACTTATTTTTATGTATGTCTCTTTTTAAACTTTTAATCATGTATTTGTTTGTTTCAGGAATTTATTGTTCAGATTTAGACGAATGAATTAAAATAATAGTGTTTAATAAAGCAATGCGTCTGAAATGTCAACCATGTCATAATATCATTAACTAGAATTGTGGATCGTTTAACGCTCCCTCAATTCGTCGATTTTGTCGCTACACTCCCACTCATTGCAATTGTATCGTCACAAATATTCAAAAGTGGCAGTGAAAAAACTCAAATTATCTACAAAAATATCATTAGTTTAAAAGTTGTAAACACCTGGTACTATCTTTAAGAATCAGCTCAGCAGAAGAAGAAAAAGAAGAAGAAGGTTACGAAAGAACAATCATTCCCTAAGGTTTTTAATGTACTATTGAAATTAACAGCCTCCCCCCCACACACACACACTCCTACCAATTCTTCGCAAAAAATTCTTCTCTTAAAGGAAACCCCCTTTCAAAACCCGCGCGCTTTCAACCCTTTGTCGATTTGGTCGTTACGCCCCTTCTCATTGCAAATATTCAAACGTGGCAGTGAAAAACTCAAATTTTCTACAAAAAATACTGTTTGTTTAAAAGTTATTAACAACAGGTACTACCTCTAGGATTCAGCTCAGCAGAAGACGAAACTTACCACCCGTGGAATATGTCCATGCAATGTTTGAAACAAAAGAAGGACTTGTTTGAACTTCCGTGTTCAAAATGGATTTTTTCTTTTTGCAAATGGAGTTAATGGGGTCATTGGGGGAGATGTCGATTATAACAACTTATGACTTTTTTAATCAATTGAACAAGCAACACACACCACGGGGCTTTAGTAGATGATCACTTAGTCAGTTTAGGCATTACATAACAATGCAACCGGGTACATTCGTTCCCCGGCTAGTTTCATGACCACGGTACTTGTGGCGTAACAGATGTTAGCTTTACCTGTATGAAGTGAATTATAATGGTAAATTGCGTAAATTTCGTATTTTTCATGTTTTTTGTACGTCCAAAACACAGCTTTTTAAGTATTCAAATATCAAGTGTTTTATA
>JAUUEB010218398.1:0-13631 GCA_032362205.1 Clione limacina | reverse complement strand
TTCCTAAATTCTGTTGAGAAGTCATATTTTTTCCTGTCAATTTCGCACCGGGATAACCTAGAATATATACCCCTGTACGCCTTATATTTGCTGAAGGAGATACAAACGACGTGGTATTCTAGACTCAGACATTCTTTAAACCTTAAACTAACCTAGCTGCGCCAACTGCTCGGGCTCCGACTCCTTAACGAAAAGTAAAGCTTTTTAACTGCTATTATGACATCCTTACTCTCTGCCTTGTGTTTTACAATGTCACTGAGACACCTTCAACCTACTACTGTGATTACAAAAATGACAACACCATCATTGAAAGCACCAATATCACCATTGAAAACGACGCCAACAACAACAAAATAACACCTCACTCATCAAGTTCATCCACCCACATGTCTTCTTTTTCAATCTTTACGCAATACAAACGATACAGTTAACACTTTGAAGATAACTCTCGCAGTAAAGTATAGACAAACTTCACATCTGAGCTTTTATTTATCCACTTCAAGTTCAATCAAATCGAACATCAAAGAAAATTAGGCAAAGAGCAACTCGATAAAAGTCTCGGGTTTTTCCTTCAAAAACATCAAACTCGTATCACCTTCTAATCATTACTTTGACGCCTTACGTTCGCCCACTCCTTCAAAAAGATCTCGAAATCATGTTCATTAATTTGTTATTTTTTCTTTGCCACCAGGTTTATGAAGCGAGTGTATGTAAAGCTTTTCCTGGAAATTTACCAAGTTGCACAATAAATAAGTTTCTGTTTAAATGGGGTTTAGAGTTTCTTTAAAACGCTATAAAAATCACTGTGCTACTTTTTCACTCACAATGTCATTAACTTATACTCGCTCTTACTAATACTCAATCAATAACGTGTTCAATCACTCTCTTTCTCGTTCATCATTCAAACAATCAATATCTCACTCACTCACTCACTGTCTCACTCACTCACTCAATCACTCACTCACTCGCTTGCTTGCTTGCTTGCTTACTCACTCACTCACTCGTTGTCTCACTCACTGACTCACTCTCTGTCACTCACTTACTCACTCTCTCACTCACTCATTCGATCAATGACCCACTCATTCACTCACTCATTCATTCAAAGACCCACTCATTCGATCACTCACTTTCTCGTCAATTAACCAATACATCAGTCAATCAATACATCAATCAATCTCTCTTTCACTCACACGTCCCTCTCACCTCCCCCTTCTCCTTTCTCCCAATAAAAACACAGGACGATGAGCTTCAATCAGATTTCCTGACATCTTACACTTGTGTTTCTTACCGCTGTGCCATATGTTCAACAGCTGTGTTTTGTGGTGCAATGTTGAACGTGAGAAAAAACGGCGCGCATCCGTGAATTCTCGTCCACACACAAGAGCTCACGTCGCACACGTCTTGTTAACCACATCAAATAGTGAACGGAACCCTGGAATGTCGTCACATTTCAAGTGTTTTCTGCCAGGCATCCATTTCTTCATCTACGAAATTACGAAATTTCTTACCTTCCTATTAAAGAATGCCTTTTGCGTTATGAAAACATGACCTTTGGCCTATTGGTCTTGAGAAAGGGACGATGCCAGAGCACAGGAACCATGACTGAACCAGAACGGGATCTTAGGGGGTTCTCCCTTTTTACACACACTCACATACACACATAGTCATATGACAAAAAGACGTTGCGAAATTTGAGTATCTTCTAAATCTCTAGCTACATTTCTTTTTTATTGTATGAGTAATGTCTGTTTATTATTGAATGGTTTACAGTGTTTTCAAATTGATAAGTAATGTCTGTTTATTATTGAATGGTTTACAGTGTTTTCAAATTGATTGCCGTATGACGCTTAGTCCGATAAACGAGTTCTTTCTTTCTTTGATAACATTTCTGTTAATTTGTATGTGATACATGATAGCATGAGAACACGATACTTTCTTATAAGCTTCTATAGAACCAAATCATGTTGTTTCCCTTTGTTTCTTTTCCTATTCCGTCAGTATTTCTGTCCTGTGGCCTCGTCAGAGTATATATGCACGAAATTCTATCCCATTTTGCTTTCCTTCAAATTTTAGTCGTTCTATATAATCGTAAGATATATATACCTTTTATCTCTTCACGTATCTTCAAATCTTCAAGTCAATTTCTTATGTTTCAATGCCAGATAACGCCATGTGTTTTTGTACGTATTATCAGAACCTGCTAGCGGGGCAACGAACAGATGAGTAGCTAGGTGTAGAAATTAAGACGGCTAGGGGAGGAGGGGGTAAAAACTAGGAGTTGATAAAGAAATAAACCTTCGGCAAAAACACTCTTTAACGTCAGCGGTACGTAACCTTAGATTGCTGACTGGCAGCGGCTGCCATATTGCCATGCCTGTCTACTTCCGGTGAGTGAGTGAGCAGTTCTCACAGGTGCTGAACATCTGTTTTGAGTTCTGGTTCATATTCTATCTACATGGCGGATCGTTTTGTTACCGGCGGGAAAAACATATCTTCCCTTCTGCTGATGTGCGAAGCAAATTGGTCAAAATGAATCTGTTCTTGTTAGAAGTTGTGTCTGTTGAACGCGTTAATATTGTGCACATGTTGGTGCGCACACGTGCGTTTATGTTTGGGTATTATGTCTGGGAGGGCACCTGTGTTTGGGGATTTGTGTATAGTTAAGATATGTAGACATTCAGCAAATCGGCCATCCAGATGGGAGGAAGGGTTTGTTAGTTAGTTGCTCTATAGACAAATGTGTATGTAAGTAAATAGATTGATTGGTAGGTAGATTATGTAGCAAGGATTGGTGAGTAATTCAGTGGTTGATTAAATGGAGTGACGGATATCTGACGATAGTAACCACCCCCCTTTCAAACCCAATATCATTCGACGTTGGGTTCACAAATTGGAACATAACAGCCCCCGCCCCGAAAATAAAAAGACCCCCCCCCCGGAAAATCAGAAGCTCCCCTTGAGCTGTCATCACAGCGCCACATAACGCTTTTACTAGAAATTGGTCCAATATTTTTTTCTTTAAAGTATTCCCATGAACAAAAAGTTAAAGATGACTGGCGTTTAACCAGCTGCATTCAGCTTTCATTCCTACTTAAATATTATTTGAAGTGAAGGGTTTTCTCTGATTTTACCTGCAATTGGACATCCACGCCATTTATAATTGAAGTTACAAACTTACCTTGTAAACCTTTTTAGTAGTAATAGGGGAAATAACGGTGGTAACCTGAACTCATTTCAAACAAATCTCGTTAACTCATCTTTCAAAACGAGCTAACATGAATCCCCGGACTTTAATTAACATTAATATGATTAATGATTATATCAAAAATGATAATTTGTTATTTAACCCTAAACAACTTTCAATGTGCGTTCTCAGGTTGCAAAATCGAACATAGAATCCATTTGATCATAATTAGATTTGTTGAGTGATAAAAATAAGAAGTTGAGTGACGTTATCGACCGAGGAGATGGAGAGGGGTTAAGTATATTGTCGGCCTTCGTGCTTACGGCAAGGTGAAGTGAGAAAGAAAATATCAATACAAGGGCCGTAACTTGGTTTTCATTGACGTAGAATTAACGCGATTATGTCCCTTTTAATAAAACTTATTTTAAAATCGCCAATCTCATCTCCGCTCTTTTTTTTATTATGATAACACATGTCTTTAAATCTGACTTCCATTTTTTTTAAATCTAAGGTATAATAATTTCATTACTTTTTTGGCGTAAATAAAACTGAAGACTGAACTTTTGAAAAAATCAGAATGATCTAGTCCTCCCTAAAACGATATTTTCTTTTTGAAATTAACAAATAATGATCTTCTTGATTAGTGAAACAATAAAAAATGCATATGTTCTTCTATGAAACGAAAATTTAGTGTTTTTGGTTGTTAAAACGACAAATCAGTGAAATATTTTTTTCTTGATAGCAAATATATGTGTGTCATATATTTCTTATTGTGACCGGATTCTTGTGTTCTGACAGATTCTCTAGAAAACAATGTTACAAGTGAACTAATATATTCCTAACGTTAGTAATGGTGAGATTTATCTCACTGGATGATATTGGAGAAAGATAAAACCGTGAACACAACTCAGACACAGTCATAGGATACTAACCGACTAAGTCATATGATACTAACCGGACACAGTCATATGATACTAACCGGACACAGTCATAGGATACTAACCGACTAACTGTAAAGTGACGAACTCGTCAAGACTTTGGACTAACAATGTCAGCTTTTGTTCCTTTCCGGGATGGACACAGGGATTTTATCGAACTTAGGCCACTTTATAATGTAAGATTTTTTATATATTTTTGTTTGATTTGTTTTTGGTTTCCTTGGTGATAATGATTATTTTTTAATGTTTGTAATGTTTTTAATGATATTTGTATTGACAGTTTTGGGGTGGAATTTTCATATATTTATATATTCTCATCTCTTATGTGAGCTTTTTTGTACTTTTCATTTGTTCATTCTCTCCGTGATTTCTTCCTTCCGTCTTTACGCCCCTCATTTCTTTCCTTCCCTGTCTTCCTTCGTTTCTTCACTCCATCAATTCTAACCTCCCTCGTCCCCTTCTTAACAAGTTATCTATTTCAAAACCAAGGCCCGAGGAGTGGTAGGAACCACGCAACCCAGGGTAGCCTTGGATGGTTGGTTTATTTTTAATTTTAATTGTAATTTGTTTTTTTCCTTCTTCCCTTTCCCTTATTTAATTATTTTCGCTCACCATTTTCGTTCTTTCGATTTGTTTATACGCTTGTCTTGTCTTTATCTGTCTAAAATACGTATAACAATGTAAACATATTTGGTAAATTGAATCCCTGTACCTAGATGTTAGTTTTAACACTGCTTTCTGAAATAAAGCGTCAATCAACAGCTATCAATTTGTTGTATTAAACTTAAAACTCTTGATTCTGCTTTACAGTACTGTACATCAGGCGCGTAGCCAGGAGGACATTGGGGAATGTCCCCCAATTCGATCCAAAATGCCCTAGAATTGCACAATTTTTACTTATTTCCAAATTACTGTTACGCGCCTGCAGTACATAGTTTTTCCTGGCAGGTCTCCTTTCTGTCCATCTCCACTTCCACCCTTTAGTATAATGTTATTTTCATCTGTTGGTTCGTTCATTGTTCCACATTTGTGTTACGAATTGCCCTAAATTTGCTCCATTTATAACTTATGTCAAAAATTTCGGCCGCTTTGCGGCCATTGTTTTCATTTTATCCAAAGTTACCCTCTCCCCAATTCAAAATACTGGCTACGTGCCTGATGTACATAGTTTTTCCGGGGAGGTCTCCTTTGTCGATCTTTCTGTCCATCTCCACTTCCATCCTTTAGTATAATGTTATTTTCATCTGTTGGTTCGTTCATTCGTTCTAGTCTTCTCTTTCTCGTGTCGGGCCGTCTCTACCTTCGTCCTCATCAATTTGTGATTTCTTTTCATTTACCGAGCGGAATTTCTCTGGTGTCTGGCGAGGGTTTCTGGCATCGAGGTACTTAAAAGAAAGGAGTGCTTCCGCTTCCGACATTACACCCCCCCCCCCCGTAACCACTTTCTGATACCCTGTGGCTATTCTGCTGTCCTCTCTTTAATACAAGCCTTTCGTTACTCGTACTAGGCTTTACCGTTGCTGTCTGTACTACTTTAGCTACCATCAACCGTAGTTTGTGTACCTTTTCTCCACCATTGAGCAGGACTAGGTTATTTTGGGTGATTGGTTAATTCCTAGACTGCATCTAGACTTTGTTGAAAATATAGCCAGTGTGTTGTGTTTTATAAATTAATACTGTGTCAATTGTGGTAGTGATGCCGATGTAGTTGTTTTCGAGCGGTTAAGACGGAGTAGTTTTGTTGTGTGTTGTGGTCTAAGTCCAGTGGTCTATAGTTGGATAATTATTTCTTACTTTTAACTCACAGGAAAAGTGTTACACCCGCTTATGTTGTGGTGTTGGAGTGGTGTAGTCATTTAATTTTGTAAACCTTTAGGTATTCGGTCTGAAACCTTTCATGATGGCTGACCTGTACCTGTACGTGTGCCTCACACCTTAGTACATGAATCTGAATTTATTGTAAATCAGATAAAATTGTCTGAGTAGTACCGTCGCCGATATAACCGTCCACGTGTTGATATCCACGATCTTGTTTGCGTATCACCGTCCATAGGATATCTTCTTACAACAAAATCCACACGCACCTCTGTCTCTGACCTAGTTGTCTAAAACATATATAGGATGTGACCTAAGCGCTTAGGATGTGACCTTTAGTTATCTATTTACCCCTTGTAGTTTGCAACAATGGCAATATTGTTCTAACTTTTCCTTTTGTCTGATGCGATGCTTGTTGTGTACAGAGTCTCGTGGATGTAAAACAAAGAGACAACGAGAGGAAATGTCACTCAACTTTGGTGCGAAACATAGTAAAATTGTTATACGTTCGGATTACTCTTACTTTGTGACAGGATACGCCACGAGGCAATCGTATAGATTGATTGAATTGTTTTTTGATGTCAATATTATTTAGGTAGACGCATTTTGTAAGAAATGGCGATGTTTCAATGATTTGGATGCAGTTTTCTACATATGTATACCTTGGATCTAAATATTGACCTAATTTTCTAGACGCCTCATCAAATATATGGACGAAATTTTCTACATATATATGCAGTTTTCTACATAAGGATACATTTCTCAAAATATTGACTCAATTTTCTAGATATGGACGCTATTTTCTAGAAATTGATGCAATTTGCTTTACAATTTTAAACCATCTGTGATGTATTCTTGTGTTACGTCCAGCCAGTGAATTATGAGGCTATTGCTACATACAATGTATGCCCTGCTGGAAGAATCTTGAGTAGTTGTGACTTTTTAAGACACTCGTTGATCAACACTTTGCCCTCAACCTTGTGCTCGATTACTGACAAAATCCAAGAATATCCTGACAAAAATACGCTCATGTATGGATTAATGAGAGACAATTAGAATTAAAAGGAAAAGATACAAACGGCTGTAACCATGTTCTCCCCGTACTATGACCAACATGGTCAAGCCATCTACAGACCTACAGCCTTTACACAACACCATAGAGTGTTTAACGATGTAAGTTTATGCTAGTTTTGTTTCATTAAAATGTATCTTCTTACTGTATATTTGTATTTTGTTAGATTTTTTGCTCCGGTTAAAAGGGTACGGAAGAGATAGTTAGAAAAGGGTAGTGAGAGAGAGAGAGAGAGTTAGAGAAAGAGAGACCCGGCAAAAAGATAAAAGATATGAACGGAAGATTGAGACTGATAGAAGAACCAGAGAAGAAAAATAAATGTGATAGATAGGTAAAATGTTTTCAGGTGTGTCGAAATGGGAAAAAAGCAGGCTCAACTATGACTCTAAAAACATGCCCTGTATATAAGGACAATAAAGAGTAAAAAAACAAAGGGCATAGGGCGCTCATTCCCGCTGCCCCTTGCTTCCGACACCCCTGTCTACCTAAATAATGATATCAAAAACAGACAAAAAAGTTCTGAGTAAAGTAAAGGGCGTCTGAGAAAGTTCGTTGTGTTTCGTTGACTCCCCTCCTGAGGGAATCACTGTTGTTTCCAAAGGTCAGGTCACCAAAGGTCATAGTGTAGCTAGAGACGTGAAGAGGAAGAGCAGGCGGAAACGTTAAAAGATGAAACAAACAAAAACATTTCATAGGGTGTTGTAGGGTGTGCTCATTGGCAATGTTTATTTGTCTATCCAACTGTTGTATTGAAATATCTGAGTAGCACTGCGCCAACCTTCCATGTGTTGATTTAGATGTTAAGATCACAGTGGGACACAGTGGGATTTTACATTTTCGAGAAAACTATTGTTTTTGTCTATTGCGTAATAAGTTGCAGAAGCTGTAGACAGGATTTTGAAGGGGGGTGGGGACCACATTGTACGACATTTTTGAAAATGGATTAAAATAATGCAAATCTAGCGCATTTTGGATCTCAAATGGAGGGTATATTCCCCCATGTACCCCTGGCTATGAGCCTGATTTTTATTGATACTTTCTTCTTTTATTTGAGGTCATAAATTGACACTGCCCTCTATAAACAGTTCAAAAAAGCATTTAATTTTATTTCAATCAAAGTTATTAATCAACTATGTTTTCTCTTATTTATCTTACAGGTTTACTCCCCTGGCCCAGATGAGTTCCCACAAGATTCCCCTAGATACAACTCACCAAAGCCTGGCATGTACAGCGAGTATTTTATGGGTGAGTTCAGTTCAGTGATAATTTGCGTTTTTAAACATATTTTCAAATTTTTCTTCTTTTGTATAGTATAAGAAATCATACTTTTCAGAAAACAAGTGTATTGCTCACATGCTTTACCTTCTTGTGCTGAGGTTGTGTGCTTAAATGAAGTTTTGATAAAAACAATGCACTATTACTATTGTGATTGAGGACAAATATGAAATTGCTTGTGTTTATACACATTTTTTATCACCCCAGTTTTTATTTTGTGTTTCTAGTTAATGTGAAATAAATCATTGTTTAACCTTTCACCTTTATGCCCTTGATGTTTGTAACAATCATCTTAGCGATCATTTAAAAAAAAATATATCAACAAGCAATTTTGTAATAAACCTTGGGATTGTACTTTAGCAGATTCCATTGACTTATTACTTAAATTATATTTATTGACTAGCAACTGCAAAACTTTGACATAACTTGTTGCTTTTTGTCTTGTCCACAGATCACCCGCCAGGGTCAAATGAACAATGGGCGGGTCCCCCAGGTCCGCCGGGCTCCCTCCCCTCCTCATACCCCTCATCACTCCTACCAGGTTCATCATCAGCTTTCAGCCAACAACAGTCTTCCTTTAATTTGCAGCATCCTCATCCTGATATGGTGAGTATTGAAGTTGTTCTAATCAACACATCAAGGAAACAAATTATGTGACAACCTCTTTCTAAAGTAGGATATGTTGCTGATTTTGATTCCATGGTTGTAACATTCATCAGCCCTCAGCAAGGGTCTTCTCAAAACAGCCCTATCAAAAGGGTAAATTCTGAGAAAAGCCCTCTCAAAAGAGGTCTTCTCCAAAGACCCCTCAGTAAAGGCTCTCAGATTTCTGTGGCAACCATGTGATTCTGTGAGAAAAACCCTTTAAAGGCATTCAGAGTCAAGTTTTGAAAGTTTTTTTTAGCTCTTTCTCTGCTATAAGAATCAAGTGTTAATTTAAAACTTGTTTATGGTTTAATTGTTTAGATGAGATAGAAATTTGACTAATAACCAATGATGAAAACTGAATGAATTAATTGGGAAGTCTTAAGTAAAAAAGTAAAAAATCTTGAGCGTTTTTACTTAAGTTTACCTCTAATTGACTGGCACTATAAGCTTTCAAGAATAGTTTTATGATACTCTGGTCAAGAAGAATCTGTCCTTTCTTCCCCCAGGTGTAGTAAGAAAGCTTCTTATTTTCATGTTAGTTTTAAACAGATAATAAGAAAGAAATAGAAGGATGCATAATTTGGGAAAACAGTTAGAAAAATGGCTAGAGTTGAAGAAGATTTGAAGATGATAGAGAGATGGGTGGAGGAACATGTATAAGAATGCAATCACCTTTGTTTGAGATTAACCACATGGCCCCCTGAGGCTTGTATTTGAATGGCAAGCGTTACCTCCCCTTCACCCAGTGAACTCATGATGGGAGGTAACTCTGCTTTTATAACCTGCCTTGTTTTGTTTACTTTTGTTGAGTTTATTCCCCTTTCTAAGAGGACTTGGATCCTGAGGTGTTTACAATAAGGGATGTACAAATTGTACTGGGGGAAACCCTGCCTAGGAGATCTGAGCCGCGCTTGTAACACTGAGCTTGCTTTATCTTTTCAAAATAAAATTTGTTTTATTTTTCTGTTTTTCATGGGTGCATATGCTTAGATAACAACATAAGTTGACACCTGTCCTGGGTACATGCACAGCCGGCCTCTTTACTTTATGCACAATAACATGCTCACCTCACCTTTATGCTTATTCCTCCCTAAACTTGTTCTTTCTCTCTATTTATTCCTTCTCTCTTTGTTTGTCTTACTATACTTGCCTAAATAAAACGTTCACTTATCAGTGGATTGAACTCCTTACAGTACATAAACATGCCCACCTTAATGCTTTGTACTTCTTTTGTTTGTTCTTTCTCTCTTTTTATTCTCACACCTTTTTGCCTCACAAACAGATTTCACTTATCACTGGATTGAACCTTTTACACACATAATAAACAAGCTCAACTTTAATGCTTTTTCTTTAGCTAACCTGCTTTTTCTCCCTTTTTATTCTCTCTCTTTGCCTTAATACACTCTTATAAACTACACATTCACTTATTAGTGCATTCAGCCCTTTTCAGTGGAAACCCAAGTAAATTTTTTATTAACATAATTAATGATGATGCTGCTTGACTTATTTACTGTATTATTTATGATGTCATAGAACATCATTGGAGTGTCTTAAACTGCAGTTTTCTATAGCGTTTTTTCTATAAGCTTAAAGAGCTCTTTTGGTTCCACTAATCTGACACTCCACAAGACATCAGTGGATTTAGTCAGTATAACTACTAGTAGTAGAACAACTATAATCTCTGTAATCTGTTGCTCATTCATCTCATATTTCCTTGTTCTACAGTCATATCATCACTCACCAAGTCAGCAAGATCTTATGTCTTCCTCTGGCCTCCCGCCTATGTCTTCCTTCCGCGGCGGTCAGCCAGGGGGTCCCCAAGTGCCTTCATCTGCCTCAACCCCAGGTTACAATGCCCCGTCTCCCACAGTCAATGGTTCAGACATGATGTCAGGAAATAGACCTCCTGTCTCCGCCTCACAGACTGGCATTGCTGTCGGGAAAGCCTTGCAATCTGTAAGTTCATCCTAAAGTTTGTGGCACTAAGTTGAATAGATATTTCATAAATTCAAAAACTTGAAAGGAAATATTTGATCTTGTCAGGAGAAAAAAAACTAAATAGTTAAAGCTTAACACAATTTTTGCTTTTATTATATTGCTTCCATTTCTTTTAGCCATGTCACCTATTTTATGACTAACTATGCATCTATGAAATATGAATTAATTCTTGAAACAGTGTGTTTTTTTAATTATTTTTTGGAAAGAATGTGTTAAATTGTTCAGGAATATACCTTTTTAATATAGGATTGTCATTCAATATCATTGTTATCTTAATGTTACATTTGGTAAGAAATCTATTTGTGTGTGGATTGGTTCTGTGGATGTGATAATAAGCTGATTTGAGTAAAAAGTTGTTTGAACTGTTAGGAGAGACTTGCAATTATATATAATGATTTTATTTGTCTGTCCACAGATATACTCAACAGAACAGACAAGTAGCAGCTATGGGGGTTCAAATCCTTCAACACCTGTCTCATCACCACCACCCATGACAAGTAAGATTTTATTTTAGTTTGATTGTCAATAATTGTCTCCCTGGTGTTATAGATTATACTAGGCAACAACAACCAGAAGTGACACGTTTCAGCCGAATGTGTGTTTTTGTTACCTTTTTTGTTTCATAATCTTCCTACAACCAAGTGTAAATGATAGGATTTAATTTTTTTTCATTATAGTGAATCAGTGAACAACTATCACTTTTAATGACTGCTAAATTATGAAAGCCTCATAATTATCACTTTGGTTTTTGTGTAGAGTGTGTTTACAGGGCATTTAGAAAATAAACAACCTGTTTTAGCTATGGTGACAATTAACTTATGCCATTTTATGTTGTATGCAAATGCTGCATGTTTGAGACTTATTACTGAAATAAACTTTAATCTAATATGTGTCTCTAGGTGGCTCTCAGTCACAGCAGTGGAACAGATCAGCACAATCTGCTAACTCAGCACCATATGAAGGCAATCATTTACATTCATTGGTAGGTCATTTCACTTTCTACTTTGCTTGTTTTATTCCTGTTTACTTTTCATCAACATTTCAAGCGTTTGATTTTTGTATTCTCCAGAATGTTTGAGGCTAGGCATGGAAAATAGTTTATTGTTGACAGACTGCATTATTCAATTTCCTTTGTTGAACATTGTACATTTTCTTTTGTTGAACATTGTTCATTTTCCTTTGTTGAACATTGTTCATTTTACTTTGTTGAATATCTTTAAATTGATTTCTATGTTTATTTTTTTTAGAGAGTGCACTTTTTGTGTTATTTTAATTTAGTCATCCCCTTCATTTATCATTCCTGTTTTCCCTACAATTTTAATTTTATCATTATTTCAGATTTTTTGTTATAATTGTTTATTAATTGTAAATCCTTAAAGTTGAAATTGAATCTAAAAGTATTGATTTAAGAGTGGAATAATAACTTAACCCCCCTTTCTTAATACTCTTATTCTTTCCAATATCCTGAAAACATGATCTAGACGTAATCGCACACAGCTATAAATTTTAATAATGACCAATTTCTACACTGAAATATCAGGGTATGATAGGCGATGGTTTAGCTGATACAATGAGACTTCTCAGGGATCCTTTAATTGAGGTAAACAACAACATTTTGCCTACGTCCTTGTTCAACATAACGTGCCGCCATCATTGTTGTCAATCCCTTCATACTAACCATGTTTCTTCCTATCTCTTGTTGTCGGCTTCATAACTGTCTTGCTTTATTTTCCTTTTGCTTGAAATTTCATTGGAAGAATAAATAAGTTTTTTTTATATTAAATTATGTTGTGACAATGCAGTTAAAGAGCTTAAAATCTAGGTTTATAAGCTTTTAGTTTTGTTCCCTAACTGAATCAAAAAATATACAGAGCAGTAATTTTATTTGATAAGGGGCATAACAAAGTTTATTTATTTCTTTTTGTACTTATATAAGTAGCTTCCCTTTGTTTAGAAAAGAAGTTTCAGAAATAATTGTGATCATTTATAAATAATATTTTATATCAAGTTGATCTTGATATGCATCCCTCTATTCTTATATACAGAAAATAATATAATTTTTCTTATGATAATGGTAAGCTTTTGTTTAAGCAGAAATTTTTTATTTTATTTTTTCGTAAAGGTAATATAAGCAGATTGTATTATTTATTTTTTTACCTCCCCCTTTCCATTTTTTTTGCCATCATTTTTATCTTTGTATGTTTTGCTTCATCTGCTTCAGTGTGCCAAAGTTTTACCTCTTTTAAAATTAGTTAAAAATGCTTTAAACATTAGTGCAATTTCTTAAGGGCACAACGTATAAATACATTTTTCTGTTTTGTCTATGGACTCTAATTATTTTCTTTTGAAAACATGGAAGTTTTTTATATTTTTTCTCATGTTTTGTTTTACAAAGTATAGTAATATGTTACATTAAAGAAATCTTCCATACTTTCTTAAAGTGATATTGAATGATTTAATGAAAGAAGAGAAATTTTAAAAAGCTGAGCAATTTAATAAAGCAAGATTACAAGACAACATTTTGTTTTCATTCAAATTTTTATAGAAAAATAAGTGTATCTTCATGTCTATTTCTGCTGGCTTTTGATGTTCCTGTTGTATTGAAAACATGTCATATGTTGTACTACAGTAGAATCCCTCTATTAAGGCCACCCTTGGGACCAAAAAAAATGGCCTTAACTGGCGGATGGCCTTAATAAAG
>JAUUEB010218287.1:0-13631 GCA_032362205.1 Clione limacina | reverse complement strand
AAAGAGTGTTTATAAGAATATGTGTGGTACCACTCCTATAAGATGTAGAAAATTTACACTAGTTCTTTATACAGGATGTCGTTGATAATATTTTGTTAATATTAAGAACTATATGTGGGATGTTGTTTAGTAGATTCAAGAAACTCATGATTTACACATTTGTTATTGTTTTTGGTTCTAAACATATTCCGAATCATTATAATATTCATTTTTTTCTCTATCAGTGTCATTCATTTTATAGTTATTCTAATTTATATTGTAACTTATTATCTTTTGTAAGTTGATATTACTTAGATAATCCTTTATGTGAGAGCATAAAGATAATAATGATGAGAATTATGTTTATTACAAAAAAAGCATAAAGAGTGTATGGAGTTCTTTGCCCAATGTGTTACAGAGATAAGGATTTGATGGCAAAGATAAAGTTCACGACGAGAGAAGGATATAGAAGATTATAAAGAGTTATGAGGTGAATATTGTTTATGTGACACTTTAGGGATTATGAAGATAGTAAGATATATTATTGGTGGCGCTGGTGCAATTGGACCTTTCCTTGGCAAATACACTCATGTAACTGAGTTAGGTACACACTGTCTAGTTTTGCAATTTTTTAGGGATCCAAAACTCACTTGAATAAGAAGAAGTTTCCCTTCTAAAACGTATTTAATAATTAAATTAACTTCATGGAGGATTTGAACCTAAATCTTTTGCTTCATTATCAATGCTGTTATCTACCAACTAGAAAAGTCCATGTGCTGAGTTTTAAAATATATGGAAAAATAATCCTTTACTTTCAGAGTGCACTCATAAATCATTAGTGAATTTTAAGATAGGTATGTAAAAAGGCAGTAAATGAAGTGTGACAACAGGAATGGCGTAAAGACGAGTTTGGAATATGGCATTGTTAGGCCAAGGACCGGGACATGAAAGGTCAGTGTATTTGCAACGAGACAGTGTATTCGCGTCAACGAAAAGTCCAAGCGCAGCACTAACAGAACAGCTAACAGCATATTTCTGAGGGTATTTGAAAGAAAAGACAGGCAAAGATGATAGTTGATATAAAACTTATATAATGCTAATAACCTTAAGCGGTTTAGCATATCATCCTTTTCGTGTAAGCTCAGTCTCTCATATGGCATGTGTCGAAGTGTTAATCAAGATGATGTTGGTAATTTTAAAGTAATAGTTATCATTTTTCTACTCTATCAAATTTGTAATTAGTTTTCACAATTTAAACTATATTTGCGAACATCAGGAAAGAAGACGATTCGTGAGAGTTATTAAGTTAAGAAGATACATAATAAACGATGTCCACACACACTGAGTATCACGTCATGGGACTGAAGTCATGATTATATGTTCCGTTAATATTTGTGTACGGTATTCAAGCGAGGATTTGACCTTCAAAAAGTAATAACTTTGGCACAAATATCGGTTGCGAAGCTAGAACACTAGACAGTACAGTGTTATTTCCTTTTCAAATTATTAAGGTATTAGGTCTACAAGACAATTTGTCTGAACCATAAACATAATTGACATCTAATATTGGTGTTTAACTGATATACTCTAGCCCTCAGACACGAAATAATCTCAACCTCTAACCAGTAGTCCCCACTCCTGGTCCAGACATTCCTGATCAGTACCATCATGTGAGACCATCACTCAGTTACTCAATCACTATGAGTATGTATTGAGAAGTATATGTGTTAATTATGCTTATTAAATCAAGAACGGTATGAGTTATACGCGTATCATAGTTTTCGTTTTCAAAACATGTAGGACTAAAATAATTTTGATGATGATAATGGTGATTGTTAGATTCATAATCATAGTTTGGGCTACTGAGTTCACTGTGACAAAGATAAGGACATTGTGGCAAAGACGACAGAAGTTATTGTGTGAGAAAAATAGTTAGGTTTATTGTTATCTAAGACGTGAATGATGATTATCTTATTACCATTGGCATTTTGTATGAGGATGGGTATGATTAGATATTGTTCTGCTGGGAACAACGCCGTAGAAGATTGTGTTTTTTAGCACACTAAATATGTATAATTTTATTATCTTTGAAGGGTAGACATTACAGTTCTCTTCGTTAGTTGATTTCGGTATCTTTTTAATGTATGCATAATTATTTCAAGTTTGGATGAAGTAGCATTCAAAATAACATTAATTTTTACAATAAAAACGATTCGTACTGTACCTTCTCAAATGAGTAACTACATACTCAGATATGAATCTGAGTCTGACTAAAAATCAAACAGGTTCAACGAACGTATAATTTGATTTCAAAACAAAACGTGTCTGTAACTAAGTTAATAATGACATCAAATATTGGTAATAAACTTTCCAACTAAAACCCTCCGACATAAGATACTATCATCACAAAAGTACTAATCCCGTCTCCCGGTCTAGACACCCATCACCGTACAATCCTATAAAAGGTTGCACTTGCAAAAGATCCTGCAGAATACCAAGACAAATATAGTGTACATTCTTCCTGTACGTACACGGTACACAGAGGTCACCAGACCCATGTACATACATGCTGCACAGAGGTCACCAGACCCATGTATATACACGCTACACAGAGGTCACCAGGCCCATGTACATACAGGGTACACAGAGGTCACCAGACCCATGTCTTGTCATGTACATACACGGTACACAGAGGTCACCAGACCCGTGTACATACACGCTAAACAGAGGTCACCAGACCCAAGTACATACAGGGTACAGAGAGGTCACCAGACCCATGTCTCGTCATGTACATACACGGAACACAGAGTTCACCAGACCCAAATATCGTCGAGGTTTTACCCTCTGGATATATGTTTGATTAATTGTAACATGTCAATCAATATTACTCGATATAGCGAAAAGGGTGGAGTGTTTCGTGCAAATAAACAAATCTGACACCGACACTGCTACAGACCGATTAATCGTATTGTATTCCTTAATAATCGTTAAATGTATTTTTAACATATACATCAACACTAGGACAGGTTATACGAGTTAAAGGCTTTAATCGCTCTCCAAACATGCACACTATTAGGGGTACATTGAAGTAAATATAAACAATATTTGAATAATCTCCCTCTAATTCATTTTCAGAAAAGCATACATGCACTCAATGCATAGTTGTTAGGAACGATTAATTTGTTAGGAATGATTAATTGCCTGTTTACAATAAATATAGTTCGAAGTTCCTATACATGAAATGTCAAACTATTATTGAAACTTGATGTGTAGCGTTATGATAGTTTTATCTAAGTTTTTTAAATATTTTTCACTTTTCATTTTTACTGCTTTTCTTAACTTGCAGAATGTTTGTGTTTGTTTGTTAATTAGAAGATCCAAGGGGCCTATCCAATAAAAAACATACACAAGGAAACTGCAAGAAGATAAAATAAAAAAGGTTAAAAAGAAAGGTGAAGAAGAGTAAATGACATGTGATTAATCAGATCAATTGTTGAAATAGCATCGAATCTAGTTTTTAACATCTCACACGCATTTGTAGCGTAGTTGTCTCATATATAATTATGATCAGAAAGTATCGATCTGGGTTCAATTCAGCTGCTGTCGGTGTTATACAGAAATCATGTTTAAACGTACCGAGTTCTTATTGGTGTTAGGCTAAGAAAAACGTCATGTCTAGTGCTTTGAGTGTAATTGTATGTTCACTTAGAGATGGAGTATGTCCGGGACGAGTGATGTTATATGTCATGGACATAATGGAGCAATATTTTCAATACGGCGTGTAAACAAGGGTTATTCCCTAGGGGTAGACTTAGAAAGGAGTTTATTCTAGGTCGAAGAAAAGAAACTTTGATTTTCAGTCGGGTTCATCACGGTTGTTTTATGTGTACTAACTTAAATAATATATAACTACAGGTGTTGATAAATACTTATTGGATGAACTTTTTACAAACGTTTTTTTAAACAGTTGTTTAACTGTATTTGATACTTAGATAATAATGTTGTTGATAACCAATAGAATGGTTCATAAATTGATTACAACAAAAGATATGAGTTATTAAACCGGGCACTAAAATTAACATAATATTTATCTTATTAGTGTTGACACAAGAAGTTATGTCATAAGCAGATGTTGCTAAAGATTAACATTGACGTATAAAGTCTGTATGCCCTAAGCGTAACCTTCATTTATATAACACGGTCTTCATACAATCTAAATTATGTTTTTGGTGAGATTTCTTTCCAGCCCATCTGGCAGATAAGGTTTTGGGCATACGAGCTCCAAATACGAATTATACAGATGTATCCTGCCCAGTGCAGTCGTGTAGCCATAATAAGTTTCCTATCCTTGTTGGAAACAATTGCTTGATTGATAGCCATCACCTAGTCTTAGCGTAAAATGCAATCATTTAATGCTTATGAAGTATGTAGTATAGACTTGAGATGCTAGTACCAAACAAAATGAGAAATGTTTTTCAATATACTTTAGTTTGTGTTCATTGAGAGATAATTCCAGCAACCGAGAAGCTACATATTATTCCTTTTAACGGCAGTTATGTCAACCTGATAGCGATTGAAAAAAGAAATCGAGCAATTGCAAATCTTGAAATAAAATGTTCTTTATCATTTCCCTGAATCAATTTAATTTTGTTCCTGCATAATTGCCATCGTCCATTAGACAACTCGTAAGGATCTGAGAATAAAGCTTCATAGTCATAACCAATTATCTAAAAAGGCAGCAACCGTTTGCGTTGTAGGATTAAAACAAGCTTAATAATTATTATATATTGTAAGAAGATCATAAAGAGGGAAATGGAGTGTGAACGACGACGAAGATGGCGCTTTTGATTACGATTATGGAAGATATTTGATTTCAATATTCTTCATTATTTTTGTAACCGCTGAATATGCTTCGTTTGCTTGAGGACCTGTGGTAGGACGCAGCGAAACACGTGTCGCAAACTGGCGAGTCTTCACAATTCATCGTATGCTTCGTTTGATGTAATTAGAAACACACATCTTGGTGGATTCGAACCAAAGATAACTCACATTCCGCACATACATATTTCTTCTGGGTCACAATGCCTTGAAATGATAAGGTTAAATATTGGTCAAACTGACCCAAAAAAGAAGAAAACACTTTTTTTATTAGCTATACGAACGTCATCTGATATTTGTCTTGTGGGTCACGATATTTGATACCGTTGGTGTAGAACAGTTGAACTTGGTGCATCATTTATAGCCATGTTATGATCTCAGCTCGGCTCAGCTGCATAGCGTCCTGTTCAGCGTTTTTTTCGAGCATAAAACACACCGTTCCATATCAGTCAATATTTCACACGAGAATAAAATAATACCCCGTTGTTAATAAAAGTTTGTGTTGGATTGTATTACCTTTTATCATTTTGTTTCTTGTTTAGGTCATGTGTTTTACAAAGTGGTTGTAACCTTTGCCTTGTCTTGATTGCGGCTTATTATTTCATCAAGTGTAGATCTTATATTAATGAATTCTTATATTTTAACAATATCACAGTTTGAGCAAAAACTTAATTACAGCTCAATTTAATACACTAACTGGAGGGAAAAGATTTCCTCTACCATTGCTCAAGACAGGTATTTGGCCATCTCAAAAATTGTTTCTGAGGCTACGGCAACTGCTTTGAGCTCGTTTTTCTGCCTAAAACAAATATTTCAGTTTAACTTCATCACTTAAAAAGTCCCAGATGTGCCTTTCAAAAACGGCTAGTAACAGAAATATCTAAGGCTTGATGACCCTTGAAGTGAACTTAATTCGCAAGCCAAATTTACAAATTCTTGTGCTATTCAAACGCCGCCATATCCAAAGCCTGTCTTCAAGCAAACGATGGTAACATGCGCTTTAACAAGACAAGTTGCATGACAACACAAGTATGCAAATATATACATATATACAAATATTCCATAATTTGTAATTCATTATTTCTCTTTTGACATTCTGTCTACTATTGTCTTTGTTTAAAACAAATCACTGTTTTGCTTTTTTTTCAAAAGCATATTGTACATATGCACTTCTGCTATCTGCTATAAGTGTAACCAAACAAACTAAACTTATAGCAACTGTTCAAAGTATTGATCATGCTGAATTAACCACTGTTGTAAACGTTATAGTACAGAAAGATGCTTTTTTACTTTGTGTCTTGCTAGACTGCGTATTTTAAGATAAATATTGGGGAATTCAGTTATGAAGTCACAGACTTTAGTTCCGTTTACACGATTAATTGTTGGTTGTATGTCGCAAAATTCTGATATAATCGACCACGTGCTTAGCTCCCACCGTGACCGACCCAAGCCTCTCAAGTACCCACTAATACCACACTAATACCCACCTATACAGATAGGAGAAGGCTAAGACGGGATTGGTTGAAATGTGAGAAGGATTTAACGTGCATATAAGTTATGTGAGTTACCTGCCTGGTACTTGGCTCCGGTCTTGTAATTTTTGAATACAAAAAGTAAAAGTTCATAGAGTTTTATCATAAAGATATATTAGAAATCATCTGGATTCAACACATCTGTCTTGTTTGAACTAGTTTTCTAGATTTATTAAGTTTCATTCATAACGAACATCTTCAGCTTTCTGTGAAAGATAAAAAATAGTATTAGTTACTTAATGTAATCTTACTTATATATAAATAATGGATATTGTAATTGATTGTCTAACTAAAGTCATAAAGGTATAGACTTAATTATGTATCATAGTTAACTAAAAATTGTTAGTTTAACCTTTGTACGTTGAGAAGAAGAACAAATAGACTAAAGACAATCCAGGATTTGGTACGCACATTTTAGTTATCCTATTTTTCATATGGGTTATCTCAAAATAGCGGAGAATACAGACATATTTAGAGGAAGTCTTTCTCAAACACAATACTGTGACACACACTTTTTACTTTCAACCTGATTGAGAACATTGTGAACGTCGCCGCCAGAATTATCAATTACGAGTCTTCTTTTCTGAAACGAGAGTTGAGTGTCATTTTTTATATTAGTGACTTGTTAATCTTCCACTTTACATTGTGCATCTGACACTCCATGTATTCTCTAGCCATTCGTTCCTAGCTAAATGTCCATTGCATCCTCAAGGGCTCACTTCGATTTTCAATGATGAATCGTCAGACGCCATTGTCCGTTTCTGTAATGAATGGATTGCAAGCGGTCACTAACTCGGCCAAAAGATGGACTTAGATCAGCTGTACAGTGTAAATGAAAATGAAAGGGAAAAATAAATTAAAATAGAAAATGAAAAAAATAAAAGAGAGTCTGGGGTTAGAAAAGCATATTTTAGTAAAGACGAACTTTAAAAATATGAATGACATTAGAGCCGAATGTATGAGACAGTGAGACGGGAAGGCTTTGAGAAATAACCCTTTGGATTTTTTTGAACAATGTTTTTAAAAATGGTGTCTTATGTTATAATACAGGATACTTTGAGTCAAAGAGGAACAAGAGAGAACCATTATTGAAAGTAAAAGAAAAGAATAATTATGATATGATGAAAAGAGTGAAAATGAAGCGAATGTTTTTAAGAGAGTCCAGCACATATTAGGTTACAACTGGGATAATATGATATGATTATGTCACATGCTGGCAGACAGAAGAAAACAAGGTCAACAACCTTAATATCCTCCCCAATCACAAAGTTAACCAGTTATATCATCGGTGGCCTAAAGCAGTAATGTTGTCCAATAACAATTCTTTCATCTTCGTTTTATCTTGTAATGTCTGAAAAGATAGAATAGCCCAAAGTTGATCATTGCGACATAATGCGTTACAAATAACGACAACGCTACGCAGTATTTTGAAGATAATTTTGACATTGAATCAATAAACCATATTATCTTTGGGACAAAACAAATTGATGCATGAGGGGTTGTATTTTTTTTTTATTAAATCAAACATGTTGTTTTTTCCTTAATTTGTCACAATAATTAATTCCATTGAAATTTTTCTTTAATAAACTTCACATTTTTATTGTTTTTTAAATGTTCAAGCAAATTGTAAACTTAACTTTTTGAGACTTTTTTTTAAAACACAGAAAAATGACATTGAAACTAGCATTATTTTCAACAACTAAAGTACAAATAATATTCAACATTTACAAAAAGTAACATTTAATAAATCTTTGTACAACAAACCTCATTCCCCACAAAATGTACAATACATGCATGACATGTTTTCTGAAATGGCATCCAATCAATTTTTGAAGATTATACTACCAGTGTTGTTCCTTAAATAAATCTAAACAATAGATTAAACAAATATAATATACCTTCGCTACTTTTTCTAGAAACAGTTTCCGCTCAATCATAGTACAAGTGTAACACTGACCTTGATGTTTTTTCATTATCTTGAAGTGTCAGATTTGACCTACTGAACTATGTGTTTGACCGATCAAGGTGATTTGTTTCTCCCGTTATTCACCGTAACCTTGTTGTGTAGGAAGTAGATCTCGTCTTTGTTCAGATTTATGTGAATTATTGCGTCTGTATTGTATCGATTTGATATAACACAGTTGATGTCATTTTTCCGTTTTCATTATTTTATAATGTCATACTTTTCTAGATTTTCACACTTTATATATGCTCACGCCTTTTCTTATTTAAACATTTATATACATTTATTCATCAAGCATTGATCTTACATCAAATATATAATGTAATCACTAAAGTAAGGAAAAAAACTAGGTCTGTTTCCACTCACCCGACCGACCCTACCGTCACCCCCCCCCCCGACCCTAGCAGCCTTTTTGGATTTTGAAAATTTCTGATTTTTTGTAAAGAGGTCCTCTTTTGAACTGATCATCACATAATTTTGCATTCAGTTGGATTTTATGGTTGTTTTCTTAATTTGTCATAGCAGGTAAAAAAAATAAAAATAAAAATTCCAATCCCTACCTACCTACCCTATTTTGTTGGGCTATTTTACTGGAAACATAAATATTTTTTTTGGCCTAAGCAATCCCTAAGACGACTTACTTGAAGATTAACCAGCAATAATACCTTGAGGCACAGACTGAGCTCCTTAAGACCTTGAGTGGCGCGTCATAAAGACCATAGACCTGCTTCACTCAGATGGCATTTTAGAAACAAATTGAACAGACATTAAGTTTTGAGGCAAAGAAAACGGTGGATGGGTGGTAGACAAGTTACACAAACGCTTTGATTTTTTAGAACGGACTTTGGCATTCACAGAACATCTATTTCATCTCCAAGCTCTAGACATGATCCAAAAAAGAGAGATTTATAGTTAATTCATCGTGAGAACATCCATTTTCTTGCATGTTTTTGTGTTGTAGGCTTATGGACGACTCATTAGCGTTCAGCAAATAGCACTTCCTTTACTTTGGGTAGGATTGCTATTTGTGCAGCTTGAAATTCGAAAAATAATAAAACACAACTTCTGTAAGCTCATTATATTCATTTTATTATCCAGATAACTTGTGATGCAACACATTATTATTCACGCTACTGACTTTCCTAATTGTGCATACATCTTAAAACTAAAACAAGGTCACCATGCTTATTTCTTATTTAGTATACTGAAATAGTCTGGAGTCTGCAGAACAGCAGTGATCAATATGCGTAGAAAAATGCCAAGGTTTGATGGGATATTAATTTGAATAGCATTGCCTTTTTGGATTATGCCTTGTCGACGGAATGCTATCAATATTGATTCACAGTTTTTCTTAAACCTCTATGGATTTTAATAAACGAATGACATTTTGCATCGCATTCTAAAGAGAATGTCAGACTAAATTATTTACACTTGGCGGGAATATAAGCTTTATTACGTCATAGTGATTTTTCTTTAAGTAAAAGCTATGGTTTTATCGAAGGAAGTCTGGGACTGTGTGACGCCAAAACACTATATTATATCAGCTTTTCTTAATATTTTTTCTTTTTGTTTATTGTTATTTTTATTGTTTTTTCACTTAATATTAAATATATACATTTGTTATCACTTCCACCATAAGGTTATTTGTGTAAACCTTTGTGTTCCCGTTCGGTTATGTTAAAATTAAAACAAGTCATGATCCATCTCATAAGCTTTAATACTTCAAAACATGATAGTTGATAACCTGATAAATTATTGTCATCTAAATATCAAGATAACCGATGCTATAAACTAATATAAGATCAATCACCAGCTTTTACATAGACAGCTATGAGACGACCTTTCTTGTGATAAAAGAGATGAGACCTTGAAACACAATCTGAGCTCCAAAAAACTTTAAAAAATTGGCATGTCATAAATACCATCAAACTGCATAACTTAGTTTGATTCGTAAGAAATAAATTGAACAGAAATACATTTCTCTAAACCCAGACTGCTGATGACGTCAATTGTTGGCAAAGAAAATAGTGTGTTTGTGTGGTTGTGTGACACAGACTTGTGGATTTACTAATGACTGGCGTAAAGCAAAAATCAGGATAGGATTGATCTCTGAGCAGATTGAAATTAAGAAAAAAAAAGATATAACAATCCTCCTATAAGTGCATACAATTCATGCAATTAACCAAATAACCATGTGTGCAAAATCATCATTATTCACCGTAGCAATTTTCTAAATTGAAAAAAACTGTATTTGAATAAATAAACGTCGGTCACCACGCCTATTTCTTATTTTCAGTAATCGCATAGTCGGCAGTCTGGAAAGCACATGATTAAATAGACGCGCCATGCCTCCAGAAATATTCCAAATGATAAACAGTTGCGATCAATAATTTTCAATCACAGCATTTATAGGAAATGCCAGGGTTTGATGGGATATTTATTTGAATAGCATTGCCTTTTTGGATTATGTCCTGTCGGCGGAATGATATCAATATTGATTCACAATTTTTTATTCTTTTAAACCGCCAAGAAAATTAAGAAGCGTATGACCTTTTGCATCGTATTCATAAGGAAATGTCAGACTGAAGTATTTACATTTGGTGTAAATAATGGCTGTATTACGTCATATGAATGTTCTAAATGTATAGGCTAGCGTTTTATTGGGGGAATAATTGCAATACCTCGTTTGAAACCTGGGACTTTGTGACGCAAAATAACAAGATTATATCAGTGTAAGCTTTTTTTAATATTTCGTGTTCTCGCTTTTTTTAATTAAATATTATATATATATACACTTGTTATGCAATTTTTAAGGATAGAAATAGCTGATCAAGAAAAACACATGAATATTTATTAAAATTTCTGTGTACTAATCATATTGCGAACAAACAGTACCCTCTACCACAATCGATTCCTTCTAATACAGAAAGTTGATGCATTCTTAAAAAAAAGAATAACTCAAGAGATAGAAAACAACTTGAATGACTAAAATATTATTCGAAAGTAGTCTACAAACAAGTTGACTACGTTCGAGCAATAAACAGACGAACAAATAAATACACAAAAAATAAAAAGACACAACTCGCTACCCTAGCATAATGTATCTAACCAAATATATTATATAGTTATATAAACAACTATATTTAGTATAGTCAATCATCTTGATTGAGTGATACGTCGTGGTCATTCGGTAAAATATGCGTCTCGAATATAAGATACTAGTTTTTCAAATACAGCAAATTATATCTGCCAGCCTCAACAGAGCTAATCGTATTTGGGTTTTGAAGGGCGTTACTAAAACCATCGAACCAACCAAGCACCCAACAAGGTATAACCGGAGTAAAATAAAAATATGATTTCAATTCCGATTACTTCCCCTCTGGAACATCATTACAATTAATCCATAACCAAAGCAAGAGACTTATTCATCTTTTAAGAAGTTAACGTGAACATCAAAGTGGCATTCGTGTTATATAGATGAAAGATGAATGGATGGAAGTCCCTATAAGATTCAAATCCCGTGAGAACTGAAATCATCTGGTTTATAACGGATAAAAACTGAATATTCTATAAGCTTTGGGAATTCAAGCTGTTGATGTATATACAAAGTGAATACTTGTCTATACATACAATAGAGAAATAAGTGGTTCACAGAGAAGTTGTTAATTTAAGGTCGCCTTAATTCCGAAGGGTCTGCATCCGTAATTCAGTTGTCTGTAGGTTGATTGTCAGACTTGTTTTAATATAGACTGTATAGACACAGAACGGAAGTAGATATTTTAAGTAATTGTCCAATAATATATTTCTATTAGTTTTGTGTTAAAAATTGAAATTATTCAGTTAATTCAGGTTTTGTCAAATCTATATAAAGTGCATTCTATTCAATAGAGTGTTGGAATCTCTCGATAATGCTTTCTTTATGCGTTATAAATATTACGAAAAGCCCGTCCAGTGACGGTTCAATTTAGTTGTATAAATGTTGTCTCTGTATCATACTATTGATCTATTAAAAAAACTCAGAGTGAGTGTGTATACATGTCTAGGACATTTACATCACTTGGAGGTCAATTGAGATTGAATCACACGCTAACGTCCAGACCAGGGACAGTCTTTGACTGAGAATGGACGAAAGAAACAGACACACAATCCAATAACCGAACAATAATAAAGCAATGCTAAAAAGGGGATTTTTATTCCCGTTATAAAACTTCGATAATAATAACACCCTAACATAAAACGTTCACAGATGCCTTGGGGATAATATTTTTTTCAAAGATGACATAAATCTAGAAATAGGAAATCATCAAGTTTCTGTAGTATAATAAAACTCAGTAAATTGAAATACATAATTCAAAGACTCGCAACCAAAAATATTGTCCAAATCTGAAGGCAATTTTGTAGAGATTGCGAAAGAAATGACGATGAATTGAAAAGTGTCAGGAATTGACTATGGTTTAGCTCAATCAAGCGTTATCGCTATGTAATTTTCTATCGAAATTGCCTATTTGTCTAGACGATCATATAAGAGCTTTGGTCCAAATAGGAATTTCTGTGACTTTTTGAAAAAAGATGTTGTAAAAATGTCTTTAAAAATAGTTATTTTACATTTGAATAAAGTTTTAAAAATAGTTTTATGTATTCCATCCAAGATTGCCAAGTTTTAAATTAGTTTTCATTTTTCCTTCTTTTAATCGCTTTTTCGCAAAATAAATGATAGACAGAAGGCATCAGAACATGGAAAATTGAAACTTGAGTGCGAGGTTGGGTGTAAACAGAAATATTTGTGTCTTTCTTTTATACTTTTAATCATTTAGGCTTAATAACGAACTAAGAACGGTATATACGTCTGACGACAATTATTGACGATCGCTAAAAAAAGATGTTAACATCCAAAAACTATCAAAGCAGTCCGTCAATACAAATTGAAGTTTACATCCAATGACAAAAATCAACTAATTACAAACAAAACAAATGTATATCACATTATGATAAAAAATTTCCATAACAAATTATGTATTATGAGAAAGCCAACTGTAATTTGGCATGACAAGGGCACATACACATTATGAGTTCAAGCTTTAATCAGAAATGCCATCACTCATTACAGACATTTAAATCCATATAACATAAGGCAAGTTTATAATTCCGACCACCCACAATTTATTTGTGGTGGTAGGTATGTTTTCACGCGCATGAAGCATAAAATTTGTATGTCTGTCTGTCTGTGCTTCGATAACTTGAGTAAAAAGACAGTAATCAAACCTATCTTTTGCACATGG
>JAUUEB010218176.1:0-13631 GCA_032362205.1 Clione limacina | reverse complement strand
CTACAAATATTAAATTAAATTTCCAACACTGATGACAATGCCCTTGGTGTATATACACTCAAATGTATAGTCAATATTGTAAAAATTAAAATTGACTATTGAGGCCAAAGGCTCTTAAGCCTATAGTGCCGTAAAGCTATGCTATGCTAAAGGATGTTTGTACATAAGCAAAGTCAATTTCAACTTCATGTATAAAGGGAAGCTATCAGTTATTTTGTTATGATAATCGTAAATAATTGTTATTTCCCTTTTACTCACATGTAACCGTGTATTACACAAAGTGTCTCTCGGGGTAAAATTTGATTTGTTTTCTAATTTTAGATATTTTGTAGAAAATGCCTTTTTTGTCAACATTCAAGAGAATTTTGCTGTTTGTCAAGTAAATCTCACATGGTACCGAAATCTATGAGGCTCCTCTTTCGTTATTTTTTTAGATTGATTTATGCTTATGTTTTTGTCTTTAACAAATGAAGCAAAATAGGCTTAACATTATCATGCATAATTGTGTAAAAAGCATGCTATATTGTGTGAATGATTATGATAATCCCACTGTGTTTGACCTATATTTTTCATTTCTTTTTTTAGTTTACAATCGGTATCAAATCATCTATTTCTGACTAAATCATGTTTTCAGGACTGATGACCTACCCATTTTATGAGTGAATCAATTATATGGAAGACCAAGACTCTGAGCTGTGGGGGAATTTAGAAAGCCTTTTATAAACATAGCCTTTGTATACAATTTTTAGGTGTATGAAGGGATTATTCCCTTTAGGTCCTTTTTGCTTAGGAAAAATAAATCAAAAAAAGAATAACTAAAAAGACAATTACTGCAGTCTCATCTAGCACAGCCTGAATAAAATCAGAACAGACAAGATTCTGACACACGCTTACAACTGTTCCCCTGTGGTTCTGGCAGTTTTAACTTGATTTGTAACATTGACAAGACCATACCTTACACTTAAAAATAACAGATATTGTCTGCAAGATTTAGGGAAAAAACAGGTTGATCAACTTTATTATTTATGCTCTTCAATAAAGGGCACAAATAAAAACCTAGTGGGATCGACCCTGGTAAACATACACATGGTTGAAAGTTTGTAAAATGTGACCATCCTGGTTGGTAGAAGAAGGACAGTTGGTAGACAGTGCTTATCGCTCCTGCAAAATATCTAGTGATACATGTACCTCTAGATCCTACTTGGTAGGCAGGACCTAGACATAAGATAATCCCTTGGTGGTTGAAAATACAAGGAAGAGTAGCCAATATAGGCACCATCCAGACAAAATTCAAACGTTCTAGCTATCTCTCTTACAGTCTGAATAAATAGCAGCCCGACTCTGGGCGAATGAAAGCAGCAAAGTGTTAACCAAAACAGGTGTTGAGAAAAACATGAGTGTGTAAAAGTATGTTAACACAACCTTTAGTGAACAATAACAATTAACTCTGTTTGAACTATAGATACAAAAAAAAGCTGGGGAAAAGGAAATAAGCATTGAGTTTAGTGAGTATTGTCCCTTGGATCACAACGTCAATTTCTCACTGTTAAGACCAAACAATAATGTTCTGATGGCTTGAAGCCAAAGTTCATGTTGTGACTTGTGAATGAGAACATTGACTTACTTCACCAACAACTACAGTAAATGACACAAAACATTGACTTACTTCACCAACAACTACAGTAAATGACACAAAACAAATCAATCAAGTATTTAATAACTGGTATAAAATCAAAAAATGTAACAAACAGGCATTGTTTCACATTTTACTTTCTTTAATATGAAAATAATATTGTATAATATATGTTGTAAGACTCAATCATAACAGACAAAGTGGTGAACGGTAACTAGCAACTTCTGTTATACACATAGGCTCATCTCTTTGTATTTTATTGTACTTTGTTGTCTTATAAAGAACAGTGCTCCAATCTAAAGTAAACATCAAGGAATAAGGTTGACAGACAGAATTTCGTTCAAGACTCAAGAAGGCATATTGTGTAAATTATTATGGAACATGGAGCTGCCGTCATGATATATTTTCGTTTTTTTTCTCAGGTGAGGAGTATAATAAATAAAAAATCAAGTCACTTTACAAATGAAGGAATCAATCAGATGCACTTTTTTTTATCCCAAGTGTACATTTTTCTTTGTGTTATCACTCTGCTTTCATGTTCTAAAGTCTTTTAAAAATTCAAAAAGTCATTGGGCAACGATATCGTTTTAATTCCTTAATGTAGTTTATTTTTACCCAAGAAGACTTTCCATAGCAAATCATATTGATTGAAAACACACACAGACAGTTAACTGGAGGATAAAAACTCAGATTAGTCCATGATGTGTAAGAGAATGTAAGGCAAATAGAGGAATGCATATCTATTGTATCCTGAAGTATGTAAGTACAAGTTTAAAAAGTAAGCAAAGGGTTCATAAACATTTCATACCAAAACACATTCTTTCATTTTATCATAGCAGAGCAGTAATAAACAGCTGGACAACATGACAATAACGTATCCTTGGGGTTGGCAGCAAGGTCTTTCGGACACTCAATTATGCAATTCAGGAGTATTGTTAACAACCCCTAATATGATTTTCCACCGTTTCAGCCATTCGAACAAACTAATACTTAAGCTAAATCACAAGGGATGCATTTGAAGTGTTCATTGTCTGAGTTACCTTAAACTTTTGGTTGTTTATCTTTTTCAAATTGGGTAAAAGAAACACTTATTTCTAAAAAATAAAGGTTTCCTCAAATCTAAAAACAATTATTTGAGGTCTTCATTATTTGTCAATATGGAAAACGAAATTGTGGTTCTTAGTGTTGACTGGTATAAAACAGGCTGTGTAGAAAGTGCTTTATCAATGCAATCATAATGTGGTACTTAAGTATATCTGTTTTTTATCATTCATTCAACATGAGGTGATAGTGGCTCAATAGTTACACATGTGTTGGAAGCCTCAATAAAGATTTGTTAACCACAAGCAATGAAATATAATGTAATTAAATGATAAACAAGACAATTACAGGACCTTAAACATCAATACAAAATATATTTTCAGCAGCAAACATTGGGTCCTTGATAAACCTCCTATATAAAACTCTGTTAGTTCATTATATCTTGTTAACAAATCTTAACAGGATAAATAACACTTTTCCAAATGGAAACTGTCTGCTAAGCCGTACTTTTTGATTATCGCTTAAACAGACGTTTGGGTCTGAAGCGACACAAGACAAACAACTACTGGGTGTAGCTTTTTGATTTAGCATCTTACTCATGTACATAAAACACAACAAGTTGCACATATGTTAAAATTATAGACTTATATGGCAAACTGAAGATAATGCAAGTGTTGATTATGAGGCTATAACGCAAACAATGAACAACACATCATGTGACATATCATGCGACACTAGTGATGTCTGGCCTTCATTCATTTCAACAGAAACAGATTGCGGCCGTTTGTGAGGTCATATGGAGCTCCTGCTGACGCTTGCAGCGATGGAGAAAGTGAAAAGGAAACATTCATTTGAACATACCCTTTGGAAGAATTACAAACATCTCAATAAGAACTGGGAATGGGAGGCCATGCATTAAAAAACAATTCACCCTGTAAAAGCATGTAGTAAAGTTAATTGGAATGTATAATTTGTTGAAGGTAAAAAAACTGATACTGATAAAAAGCAAAGATGCAAGAAAAGGGAAATACTAGTAATAGGAATTGCTGCATTGAAATTTTAAAGAAAACCTAGAAGCAATGTTAATATTTCTTATTCAAATATCAGAATAAACAGCAGTAATATAATCTTCTCATGTAATAGGAACTTCTTTTGAACATTTAAAACATGGTACGACTTTTAATGATTTACACACAAAATTTACAAAAGGTTTTAATGACTTGTCTTTTGTGATATAATTGTTTTAACAGATGTTTTTTTAATTGACAGTGGTAAAAAAACGAAGAAAAATCTATAAAATTGTACATTCAACTAAACATTAACTTCAAAGGAAATCAAAATGTTTCAAAAAGCAAAGTTGGAATGATGTTTTTGTTTTGTTTCAAACATATAGTCACAGAAATGTAAAAGCTCACAGTTAGTATGATGATTCCATAGTAAAAAATAACTTACAATAATAAAGAAACAAATGAGAAATCGACAATCACATACCTGGTTATAACAGTCATTTATTATAAGAAATGAGGGGTGTTTTATCACATTAGATTCTACAACAACAATTTGAAATTCATATATTACTATCTCATTTTAAGGTATTGTAAGAAACTGAGTTTCCTCAAAAAGACAAACTTTCATATCATAAAAATTGCCAAGTCAATTTTGTGCGTTTGAAAGCTGTAATATTATGTAATTTGAAAACTTCCAGGCAACTTATCCTAAACTTATGAAGAAACGTTCATTGTGTACCAGAAGTTTGACCTGTTAAGGGAACAACAACATTTAATAGTTTAATTTAAACAAAGCTGAAATCCTTCTATTAATAGAGAGAAAACTACTGATTGTGATAAAATAGAGGAAATACAGGCAAAAAAGGAGAAATAATGATAAATAATCATTACATTTCTGGCAAATGCGTGGCAGCAAGGTATAAGTTAAAACATTCGATTCATCTCAAACACATCATATGTAAGTAAGTGATTTATTTCTTGAGGACATCAATATCCTTTCAACAGGGGTAGCAAGCGATGAAACAGTCCAATCAAGTTTAAATTATGTATACAAATCTAAATATTCATGAGTCATTTATATACATGGCAGGAACAGAGACTATAAGAAGTTGTAATCCAGAATCTAGGAAATAACAATTACATAAGAGATATTGTAGCCTTTTGCCACTCTCTAATGAACATGATATCACATAAAAACATTGCTATAGTGTAGGAAGTCAAAACACATCAAGACCATCTTGAGAACTCTTCAGGCTATAAGATGTACCAACTATACCCCTGAACCTAACCCAATCCTGACTTTGATATCTCATGTTTGCTGAAGACTTAAATCAGCAGTGAGAATGAACCGTAATGGTCTTCTTTTATGAATAAGACTTAAACAAAAACAAAATTTAAAAATATGCTTCATCAAAATGATTCTTAATGGTGTTCAAATTAAATATCTAAAGCAAATAGCGTTTAAGATCTGAGGCCTAAAATTAATCAATTTACAAGTACTACTTGAAGTAGACATTGACAGCCTGTATGTATGTAGATGAGTGCTTCTCTAGTGTATGCAGCTTTAGAAGAAAACAATATTTTTCTTTCATACAGGAGCATGACCTCAATGCAAGCATACAGTTAACTATTGCATGAATCAGAAATTAAAGTTCTGAATTACATTTAACACAGTTATATCTATCTCAGCAGAAAACAAATAACCAATAATTTAAAACAATGTTGATATGAGCATCAACAACTTAGCTGGAAGACCAACAACCAAAACAAATTTTGTCACATGACTTTCTGGCAGCTACTGAGTTTCAACAGAAACCTTTTATTTCTTTAATCAAAGTAACAGATTATAAAAAGCTTGATTTTTTCTTGCTTTATTTTGAGTGCAAATAACATTTTTGCAAAATCAAATATCACAATTGACTGCATTTGTAATGTTCAAAAGATGCAGGAATAATAATAATACTTGTTTATCTTCAGTACAAACTTCAATAATCTCGTTATTCCCAACCGATAGGACCCTGCGACAGTCTCATTTACATAACTTAGAGCCTGCAACAGTCTCATTTACATAACTTAGAGCCTGTGACAGTCTCATTTACATAACTTAGAGCCAGCAACAGTCTCATTTACATAACTTAAGTTTAAAGGCTTATCAACTAATCTGATTTAAAATCTCTGGAACTCCTTGAACTTCTGCTCGAATGTCATTGTGCTTGATCTGGGGTCCTTCTTCTTCTTTGACTTTAATCTTTCTTTCATCTCCGCCACGGAGAGGTTTAATGCGAGGTCTGCGCCTACAGGATCGGCTGCTGGTTTTGTTGGTTCAGGTTCTGGAATGACCTCTGGGGCAGGGGGAGCTGGTGCTTCTTTCTGGTGTGAGACAACTGTGTACTCTGGCTCCTCATATACTGGCTCCTGGGAACACAAAAAGACAGAGGTTCAAAGGTCAGTTGGAATATCTAACCCAAGAATAAGTTCTATGATAAATTTCGATTTTCATGTTGTATATTCTTATACAGAATAAAATTTTCTTTAATCTGATTTTTTTTTAAAAGATCTATGATAAATGGGTATTGTAAATGTCATTTTTGCGAACCCACGTAATAAGTTTTCATGGGTTACTTTCTTTGAGAATCACAGCTTATTTCTCTCTTTATCTTTGTTTGCTTTAGCTCAAATAGAGTCACAGCCAATCACTGCACTTGTCTTTATTGCCATCAACTACATCTTTCGAATGCCTCTGTCCTTGAATTTAAAAATAGAAAAGGTTGACTCTTCATGAGCTCTGAAAGCGTTCCTGCACAATATCACAGTATTGACATTATTAAGACTATATCATGCCTGAGGCAATTTGTAAATTTGGCTCATATTTACATTAACACAGAGGTGTTAGTGGACCTTAAAATAATTGCCTGAAAATTTCCCAGGCTAGCCTATCCAGTCACGGGGAGCAGTCGGCGTACACACTTGCCTACCATAGTTGCCAACCCTTAAAAATAAGGCGACAAGGAAAAGAAAGTTTTCCCATCCTAAAGATTTAGAGAAAGCACCCAACAGGACTTTAAACATTTGAAGCCCTTAAATATTGTATTTACTCAAGCCTTACAAAATAAATTAAACTCATAAAAGATCACTTTATTCAGTATTAATATTACTGAGAATTGTTTGGATAAAAACAAATCATATAAACACTTTGCAACGAGTTGATTATGAAATATATTTCTTTTTTCAAAACATTCAATTAAACAATGGCAAGGAAGACAAACAAAATATTCACAGAAGATATCAAAGGTAAAGACAATACAAAGAAAAGAAGTGTAGGTTCATAAATATAACCAGATAAGAGAAGGGTTGTTTACTGTGTGTTGTGGAAACATTTCAGATAAAAAAAACTCATATAAACACTTATGTTCCACAAAATACAGAAGACTAGTAAATTTGTCAGTTTCTTTTTTATTGTGTTTACTATTGATATCTCCTGTGTTTTCCTTCTTAATGTTTGATTGTATGTGTTTGAAAAGGAAATATAATTCTTGTCTTCCTTTTTTTGCCATAAAAATTGATTAACATCAAGTTCCCATTTAACAGGCTGTTCACATTATTTATAATTTTATTTTATGTATAAAAAGTAAGATTTGAAGCAAATATATATCTCATTATTTCTAAAATATCTGTCATTAAAATTGTAAAAACTCTGACTTGCTCTAGGGGTCCAAACATTTATATCGTTATTGTTCATGTGCACAACCTTGGCTTAAGCTCTCATAGGTATATCCAGATAATACCAAATAACAATGAATGAATAGATATCCCAGCCAGTAGGAATGTTATAAATGCTGACGCAGGGAAGTCCTCAGAAAACAAAAAGCAAAATCCCTAAGATCTTCCCATATCAAAGGTAAAAGAAAAGAAATGCTTCTGACTAAGTTTTAAAAAAAAAATTGTAATTTTCTATTTTGGAGTCAACTGTTTGTTTGTTTGTTCCATATGCCCGCTACCAATTAAATCGAACTCAAATTGATCATTAAATAAAACAAGTTTAAAAAATATATAAACATCTTAGATATATAAAATTTAAATAGTAATTTGGTACTTACTGGTTCTGAATGAATGCCATTGACAGCTGCTCGAGGGTGGAAGGAAAAAAAGATAATAAGAATTAGTAACATGGAAGAAAATGAATTACTCTCTTAGTAAGTATGTTTTGCAATAACATACAGTTTGATATTGAATATTATTCTCTCAATACATAATAATTCATCAAGAAAAAAATTGTTTACAATATCATTTGCAGTCCAAATATGAAATCACAATGAATATGATGAACATTATTTACACATATTATTGTAAGAATGAATCTACTAGTGTATGTTTATTAAGGGTTGCCTCAATCCTATTGATCCTTTTAAATAAAGACAAACTTTTAGGACTGAGATGTCAATAAACTCAGGGCTGTACCTAAGTTGTGGGGGCCCATGTTTTTTTCCCTTTCTTTTTCTAATTCTTTAGTTTCTTTTCATATGGAGCCTCCCCTGCTCCCTATGTGCAGCCCTGACTACACTATACACAAGTAAGTTTCTTTATGAAGAACATCAAATCAAATGAGCGTATGATTTAAATTTAGTTATTTTCACAAACTACTTATTTCAAATAAAGTTGGCAAATCAAAAGTTCAGGTGGAATAAATACAATACACATGCATAATCTCCTTAAAATTATTATGTTTAATTATTAATCCTTTTTTAAGTTCATTCTTTCCTTTAAAAGTTCTTATATGTTACCTTGATTGACTATCTATTATGAGACTGGAAGGATTAAAATAAAATACATTTTCAAAGGACAAATTACTTTCTAAACTCTACTGATATTGCAAAAATTAGTACAGCACATTATAGCAATAGAACAATTACATTCTCAAATCTTGCAACCATTTTCACATATTCTTGTTATCTGTAGGACACATATGCACATACAAAACTGTAGTCAATCTGGAAACAATAGATATCTACTTACCTCCATGTCTAGGTACCTTGGAAACATATATTCCACACACATTCTCAAACATACTGTTACATACACACAATTTTACACACACAAATATATACACACAGATTCAGACACACTCTCACTCATACATACTTCGATGGTACAGCCACATCATCTTCTACTTTAGTTAGAAAATTATATATACCAATAACCACCTACAAACTACTACAGACTGTTCACCATTCTATAAACTCAATTTTCCAAATGCCATAGATTTATGGCAATAATAGAAGGATGAAAGGAGGATATACTTATATATCAATACACCAAGGGCTTGCATGCATGCTATTATTATTATTACAAAGCAAAACTTAATAATGCATGAATAAAGTTCATCTAAAAGGTTTTAAAATGCGCTACAAGTTGATTTGAAAAAGATTAGAGAGAGATTGAGAAGAAAGAAATATATAACTCAATAAAGAAAAGCATAAGGCATTTATGTCTACAATGCAAATATACATACAAGCAAACTGAAAAAGTGCAATTCAATTTCTACAATGTGTTAATTTTGTCTATTAGTGTCATAATTGTCAAAAAAATGTTTAAAAAAAATTTAAATAAGAAAAATACATGAACATGATCACTGCTGGGGAAATTCAATATGGAAATTGTACAAGTGACACTCTCCAATATATAGATACTGGCTCAATAAGGCATAATCATCATCATCGCCATGTTTTACAAGATATCAGTTATACTTTGAAAGAAGATTATTCTTTAGATAGTCAGCCTAAGGCCATTACCTTTTAACCATTGCACAATGTGAGCAAGAGATGCATATCACTTGAAACACATTTATGTTCATAGAATATGATTAGAACTAGATAATGTTAAAGTTTAATTGTTCAGTAATGTTATACAATATTTAAAGCTTCATCTATTTATGGTAATTGTGTTTGTGAGTTTAGCAACTGTTAGTAATTGTCTGGAGTCTTTTTTTTCTTTTCTTCTTAAGTCACCGTCAATTCTAACAGATGATATGACATATAATTCAGGCTAATGTACGGATGGGGTTCTGGTGCTTCATTTTATTTTACAAATCTTAAGTTTGTATGCACCACTGACCTGCAACAATAGTTCAGAGTCACTGGGTGTTTTTATTTTTGGCCAAGATATAAATTAACGAGTACACAATTGGATAATTGCCTATTACTTGAACCTTTCCCTTCCCGGTATGCATAAGTTTTTAAGCGTTTACGTCACAAACTCATTGAAATGATGACGGAAGATAATCCAGAAGTACTTCTTCTTGCACATAAAAATAATTTAATGGGCAATTAAATCTCTTGTGCAGCTGATGTATATAATTTTGTATTATCACTCACTTTAGGCAAGCGGTCACTATGCACAAATCGTACTCTCCCACTGCGGCACCCCTATACCACTGCGGCACCCCATACCATACCACTGTCGCCCCCCTCCTTTTATCAATGCATTCACCTTTATAAAATTATTCAGATCAGCGCATATAACTATCTGCCATACATAATTGTTTATCATATTGATTCTTGTATTGCATGTAATGTAATTTTCGTTTTCGGCTACAGAACACAAACAGCCACAAGTAATTTCCAGCGCCGTTTTTTAAATGACAAGTATGATATGTCACAAGCAAATAATGAAATGTATATGCAAATGTGCAATTAATGATTGCCACACGCTCTTTGTTTAATGACAAATATCACAGTGACATCGGGGGCGATCTGGTAACATTTGGTATGAATGGAACCTACATTTTTAAAATTCTTGTCTAAGACAGTATAATATCAGGCATAAACCGTCGATTCATTAATAAGATATAAAAAGAAAGGCGATTTTGAAAATTTGATCCTCCTGTATAATTGCAAGGATGTTGTATATATTTTCAAAAACGGTATCCCCTCAATGTTCTTTTTAAATGAAACCTACGATTCTTATACCTTATTTCTAACCTGGTCGTGTCTGAGTCACATGTGTACAGTATAACAGCGTAAGATGTTTTTTTTTATCATTTGACAGTTTGCCTAGATCAAGTTATATAATGACCTCATTGGCCTAGGTATTCTATCGAATGCCCGATTGCATTCATTACCGGTAACATATATCATATATATATATATATATATATTATTTACATAACAAAATAACGAGACCCCTCTTGTGACTGTCATGAATGTCAGGAAGTATGGGGGAGTGGGGCACTGCTGAGACGACGCTTTACGGGGGCCGATATTATTTACACAAAACTATTTGTCAATCCTAAACAGAAGGTGTCTCTGTAAATGGGAGAAATAGGCTGAGGTACGACCTGTCTTACACATTTGTGTGTTTGTGTCCCGTGTGGGTTGCTGTGACACATGCCCTGTTGTGTGTTGAGGAGGGGGGAGTTCGATATTTTATCTCCCTGTAGAAAGAGACAAGCGATTTTTATCGCCCGTCGATAATATAATGACGCGTTGGTTCAACTCATTGTCCACTTAACTTGAGTCTACAATATAGGAGTTCCAATTTACAATCAGTAAAGCTCATGTTTGCTCGTCGAGTAATATGCAATTATTCCAAGTGAAATTGTTCATTCAGTTCTACACCATATTATTGTATTCTCTCGAATCCCATCCAGTACTCAATATATTGTGTATTAGGAAATGATTAGTGGTATAATGAAATATACGCACATCCACTAGTATAGAAATTAAATGGAAGTATTAAAAAGGCGTGGCGCTTAGCTCCAAAGTCCGTGGTTGGATTTAGATGAGCCTTTAACACGTGATTATTTACATATCAAAGAGTTACTTTGAGTGACTTTGGTGTAACTTAGTACATTCTACGATTTTTAAGTATTGCGGAGTTTTTTACTATACATTTCAAGAAAGTTCAAATCGCCATATTACTGATTGTTTTGATTACTTCCTGAAAGGAAGGGCACTGCGGTGCACTCCCAGACGTACGCGCGATATGCGAAAGAACAAACTATGTACAGCATGTACGTTGTTATACGAAGACACCACTAATTGGGTTTTGATTATTATTTTGGTAGAATGTAGGGGCGTATCAAGACTTTTTGAACGATGAGTTTTGACAAGGGGGTCCTTTTAATAGTATTTAAGCGTTGGAAATATTATGGTGAAATTGGTCTTTAGATACCTTGTAGTTCTTCTTTTTCTGTTATGCTTATTTTTTAAAGAAAGTCGGGTAACACCGAAGCGACGTTGTATAATAAAAAATATGTACTACTCCGTCTACTTAAAAACCAGGACTACATCAATGAAAATTTAAATAAGGGTTCAGTAAACTTATGTGTCGTCAATATTTTTATATGGCTGTGAGTGTTAGACATATGGATAGAGAAGAAATCAAACGCGTCTGTATTGAAAGAAGCGAACCTCGGAAGTACTCAGAAAAAGACCGATGCAATTCTTGTGAGACATATGTGGTCACAAGTGCCTTGGATAACTATCTATACTGGGCATATTGAGGGGAAAACAGGTAGGCAACGAGTAAATTTGTTGAAAATTTAAAATTCTAGGGTAACAGATACAAGACAGGATAACATAAATGTGTATGAGGATATCTGATGACAGGACTGAATGGAGTGCCGTTATCGCCACATTATGTTCAAGATCTGACACTTAAGAAGTAGTTAATACAACTGGTGTTAGTGAAATCGATCTTTGTTTGAATGTTGACTTACGTTATCTGTCCTCTCTAGTTAAATAATAGTCTTTTGAAATTGAATCAGTGTCTGAAACAACTAGAGTAGTAGAGGCAAAGAAAAGTAAGTCACATGACCTGAAAAGACTCATTTACCATACTTCTTTTCTCTGTTTGCATATCGTCTATTTGCTTTTCATAATCTCATCAATTATCATGATATATATATATGTCTTTTATATGATTGTTTTTATATATGTCTGTCCTAACGAAGAGTCTTTACTCGAAGCTGCTGTTTATTTGCTTTGTTTTGTTCTCATTAAACAGCTGTTTCAAGATGTCCTTGTCATTTCTATATGTTCAAAAATGCAACATGTCCATCCTTAGCACTAAGCATGACATGTCACAATCGGTGTCACTATTACGGTCAGACATAACAAGCAGGAAATGTTGCGGAAAGCCCACTATGTCACAGTTGACCGCACAACGTGTACAGACATACATATTTCCTTTTCTTTACCTCTATATATTATGCACCCCACGATTTACTTTCTATTGCATGTCTCTTTCCTATCAAACATGTAGCCAGTCTACACCCAATGCTGTGCTATTTGATTAAACAGCTGGACAAAATAGAATGATAATCGATTGGGGTGCCACTGTGACAGAATCATGGCGTGAGGAATCGCAGGAACCGTTGATACATTGATAATAGACAGGCGCGTAGCCAGGCATTTGAAATGGGGGGGGGGGCGCTTGGATCATAATTTTTGAGGTTAGTTGGTACAAATGGTACACATTTTAGGATTTAGGATCTTAAATGGGGGGCATTCCCCCATATACCCCTGGCTACGCTCCTGATAATAGATATAAAAGAGAAAAGATACAGGGTTGATAAGTTATTAAACAGACTACTTGAGGATTGAGGCAACAACGAATAAACAATAGTAATAGGCCTCCTACAATCTTATCAGTCTGCCTGTATAAATAAACAGCTAATTGTAGAAATATAAGAATTGAAAGAATGATTAAGACACATACTATCATGACAGGGGAACATATAAAACAGTAACAGAGACATTGAGACACATAGACATACATGCTGACTGTCAAGGGAAAACAGACATTGAGACACATAGACATACATGCTAACTGTCAAGGGAAAACAGACATTGAGACACATAGACATACATGCTGACTGTCAAGGGAAAACAGACATTGAGACACATAGACATACATGCTGACTGTCAAGGGAAAACAGACATTGAGACACA
>JAUUEB010218065.1:0-13631 GCA_032362205.1 Clione limacina | reverse complement strand
AAATGTACCAGCAAGCTGGTTACAACAAGTTTTAAATAGGTTGCCTGGTATTTCATCTAGGCAGTGGCCTTATGAACTTTAATGCTTTTTAGAAGCTGTAGTAAACCTTTTCTAGTTATTTTAATCTCACTCATTTTTGGTAATGTAGAAAGGTTATTAGTTATTTTAGGTAATGAATGGATTTGAGAAAACTGATGAGAATTTATCATTTAGGAGGTTAGCTTTTGTTTTGGGGTCTTGAACTAAGACATCTTTATTATTTCTGAGATCAGGTACACCTGAATTATCTTGTCTTTTACTTTTAATATAAGACCAAAGTTTTTATTTATTTTTTATTCTTATGCCCATCTTAAATAATTATTGAGTTGACATAGTCAGAGTGGGCTTTTCTACATCCTCTTTGGCAGGTGCTTTTTATTTGTTTATATTTTGCCCATAATCTTTGAGAATTATTTTGCTTAGCTTTTTTATATAATCTTAGTTTTCTTCTCAAGAGGTGTTTGGTTTTAGTGGTTATCCAAGCCTTGTGGTTTTTACATGAAGTTATTTTAGTAGGTATGTTATCTTTCATGATAGTCTTTAAGTTTGACTTGATACAATCCCAAAGCTTGTTAATGTCATCTTTGACGCTGTGATTCTAAAAAAAATGGTTGAAATATCTTTATGGTATTGTAAGTTGGGACGGTCTGGAGGTTGAAATTTCCACCAATCCAGAAAACTTAATTATTATATTTATTGACTACATAGCTTAGACACATTAGTAGACAGGTGACCGTTGTAGACATTAATTTTAAATAGACTGCTAAGTGGCCTGGATCAGTATGTTGACGTTTACTCAGGTTTAACAATGTTAGTGATTAAAATCATATTCTTGTCATCAAACCAGACATTTTGTTTTGGTGCTTGATAGTTGTTGACTTGTCTATCATTTTTTACACTGTTACCTTGTCCTTTCCTTTTGCTATCAGTCTTCTTAAGTCATCCTCGATTAACACCCCATTCTATTAAAGAATGCAGTGGAGACTCCAAGACACCTTGCTATTTCTTTTTGTGTCATGAATTGCAATAAGAGGTCAACATCTATCTAAGTTTTTTTTTACAGTTCTATTCCAGGTCAACTTCGTATGGCCTGTCCTCTATTTCTGTATAATTACTTGCTCCTTTTTTAGCTTCAGAAGGGCTTTGGTGTTAATGCTTCAACATGTGTTTACGCTAATTCTTTATTTTATGTTCTTGGCTTTGTAAGTTGTTTTTTTAAAGTTGTAGATTTGTAGTGACTTGACAACATTAATTTTTAATGAACACTATAGAAGTGGAGTATGAGTACTTTGTGTACGCTTGTGACAGCCTTAGAACATCTTGACAGCTGAATAGAAAATTGAGTTTCCATTAATGTTATACTAAATATGTTAACATTGAGTGAATAGGAAAGATGCTATTACTAATAAAAAGCATGCTAATAATTTTGTCGCTGAGTATTAATCTTCTCTTGTATTATTAAAAAGGTCTTTTGAAAGATATGTGTATCAAGTGACTGATTTAGCATTGGAGCTTCCCTTTGGCTACTCGATTTTCTCAAAGTTTATTACTGTTCCTGAAAATATACCTGTGTTCAATGGCTTTTTCTTTCCTTTTAATGATTAATCTCTTCATTTCGACTGCTACAACTCTTTTGAAAAATCTTAAATGAGATAGAATTACTCAAAAGAGGACTGAGGAGAGCAACTCCTACTTGCATAAAAAAAGAACGCTTAACACAGTATGTATATTGACAGTCATTTCTGTTTGTAAAAGTTATTTCACCTAACATAAAGTACAGTTCAAAGGGCTTGTTCAGTTTTTTTTAACTAGGTACTAACAATTTTTATCATGATTTGCAACTTTTTTATCATAATTTTTTTCAATGACATTTTTTATATACTTTGTCTTCATGTGTTATTTGGTAAATGGTTAAGTTATGAATTCAGAAAGTACCAACACAAAAATTAAAGATTTTTGTTTCTTTTCGACAGTTGATGAAGCGGTTGCCATTGTTGAGATATAACATGGTTCGCCTTGAGGCTTTGCTTGCAGCAAATGCTTACGTCAGAAGACATTACAGTAGGCGAGGTCGAGGTACACTGTCACTAAGTCAAAAGTTCAGAATTTGTTTGAACAATTTGATAGATTAAGATTCTTATGTGCAGGTTTTATGCTCAATTTGTGCCTTGCTTGAAAGAATCTGGTGTCTTTTCTGATCAAGTAGGAAGAGAGTGTAGAATGGAAAGAAGTGATATCTTCAACATCTTTGCCGAAACTACATCCAATTAGTTCCTTATGCTTATCTTGGTCTGAGTTGTTTGATTATTGGAATCATCATATGTTAAGAAATTATTGTCAGCAAACTTAATGTTATTAGGTATTCCAATATTACTATTGTGCATAGATACCTTATCTCTTTGAAGAAATCAAGATTGTTCAGAGATCGCTTATGGTTTGTCTTTGGTTGGTTTGTCTTCAGAATTGACAAGGTAGATATAGATAGGGGTAGTCCGAGTTAAATGTTGCTAGACACTTTGGTATATAGTTGCATGGGGCTAAGGTGTGAGTTTTGTAATCAGTTTGATCTTCATGATTTTGAAATGGTTACATCACCAAACTTTAAACCGCTTTATCTTCACAATCCTTTATTGAAAATTTTAAAAATCAATATACAATTAGATCATCATAGAGTATATAAAGATTTCAAATTAATGTCTGCACAGTTAGCATATTGGAAGTTCAATAAATTGATATAAAATATTTCTCAAATTATGTCACATGTTTGCTTTCTGTATCAAACAACTATCATATTGAATGATTTACTTTTGATCATACATTTCTTGCTCTTTTTGGTAATATTGTAGAGTGTAGATTGGGTAAAAATCACCTGGTGATTAGGAGTAAAGGTTCTATGGCTATGTTGAAAATACCCGTTCTTGTATGTCACCAACTTTATCAAAATCAACTTTTTTTTTACCAAGTTTTATGGCTATTTTAGTACACATATTGCCGAATGTTTCGGACGTCCCCGTGAATCTGTTTTCATGAGTTTTAGGACGTCAACCTTCCATTTTCCGATATATTTATAACACTATCGCTTAGAGAATTATATTCCGTTTCATTTAAGGCCAACTTAATCAAAATCGTTTTATTTTTTACCAAGTTATGGCTATTTTAATATACAAATCGCCAACTTTTAGGACATACCGCGAATTTGTTTTCATGAGTTATAGGACGCCAACTTTCCGTTTTCCAAAAGATTTATGCTTAATAAATAATATTCCCTTTCATCTGAGACAAACTTTATCAAAATCGTTAGATATTTGACCAAGATGTTGTCATTTTAGTATACCTACCAGATCTTCAATAAAACTGCTTTTAACTAAGGTTTTATCAATATGTATGTATTTTATGTTTTTATATACCTTTGGAATAGTTGAGGCAATAAGGTGATTATCTTAAAATCAGTAAATTTTACCTTACCCCTGCTGGGCATCCCTGCATAATATAATAATCATAGATTTTAAGTCAACTCAGATGCTGCCACACATATATCTTGAGTTTTTGTGTATTACTATGGTGTCTTTATTATTTGGTGTATTAATATTCTCATAATTTTGTTTATATTAGGTAATTATAAGAATATATATATATAGTGATAACATCAGATAAGGCTTTTTATATAAAACACGTTGGGTCGGATACTTCACGTGTTAAGTTTCAGGATTGGGAGAATTTTGAAAAGTCATTTCAGGATTGGGAAAAAAAATTGGTGGCACCCATGGAAGAGATAATTTTTTGGTATAACCTGTAACCACTGTACCGACCTTTAGAGTAAACTTTTTAATGGTTTTCATATTTTTTCATCAGTGAATTTTTAGACAAAGTCAAGATCTTGGTGGATGGTGTAGAAAAAAATTACGGAGTGCTACGAGATGTGGCAGATGTGTTTTGTAAGTGTGGCCAACGTATTGGAAACCTATTTATCTACAGTAGTACACCTTTTGTTATCCTCATGCGTGAGTCCTGGATGGTTGAAGGTGTAAAAAAGGCCAAGTGGAAATGGGAGAAAGACCTGAAACCTCTGGGATGTGTTTGTGCCGATATACAAGGGAAGGATTTTAGGGAGTAAGTTCTTTTAGTCACAGTTAGAATGTATTTTAATCTTTTTTTTCATCAGTGATATTTTGGACAAGATCAAGATATATGGAAGTGAGGAAAAAGTTTTCACAGCATTACGAGATGTGGCCTGGGTTCTATGTAAGTGTGGCCATCCTATAGGAAAATTATATGTCTACAAAAAGACACCCTTTGTTGTCCTCTACTGTAAGTCATGGATGGTAGAAGGAGTCAGTAAGGTCAAGTGGAAATGGACAAAAGACCTGGAAGCTCTCGGATGTGTGTGTGCTGATATAGAAGGGAAGGATTTTAAGGAGTGAGTTGTTGTTTATTGCTGTTCTGATTTACATATCATTTCTTTGTGTTGTTATTTGAAGTTCACAGGTAAAGGTTTGATTTTCTGTATATGTGACACTTTCCATTTTGCAAATTATAAAACTTTTTTTTTAATTTTCAGACACTCATCATCATCATATCTAGAACAAGAATGAAGCAATTTTGATTAAAAATTGAAGTCATTATGGCCTTGTTTAGGATTGATAGGATAAAAACAAGGTTTTGAGAAATAGCCTTTGAGCTGTTATGAACAACAGGTTTTCAGAACAACTGCTGCCTCACAAAAATCCTATTTTAACACATAAAAGTCTTCAATTTCTGCTTTAAGGTTCATTATTCAGTAAGTAAAATGTATGAAATCAAACAAAAAATATGTTAAAGGGACACAACCTACACAAGGCAATATCTGGAAACTTAAAAGTGTGACTAATGGAACCTTTAATGTCAAAAATGTTATCGGCAAAGTATGAGATGCTGAATTCTTGAGTCAGTTTCATAACTACAAACTATGAGGTTTCTTAACTTTAAAATGTTTCAAGCGCATTATGAACAAGTTTAAGGCTCAGACCAAGGACTATTTGAAATTTTGAAAGAAAAATGTTGCTACATTTTGATGAACTCTTCTCTTATTTCAAAATAACCTCAGTGTAATTTTGTTTACATTGTAAATGATGTTACCACTTATTTAGCTTTGATTTTTGCGTTTTGTCATCAAACTTTCTCCATCCAACAGGGCCATAATTATGTCATTTTTGTATTTTTTTTTCTGTATGACTGTGATAATGAATGTGCAATAAAATGTTACACAAATCTAAGTTAATAGGATAGATTACTTGTTTATAATTATATTGTTTAGATATTCTGTCTAGGACTCTCTGGAGTTATGTGTATCAAGAGGGAAGATTGGTTTGCAGATGAGGCTACAACTGGATGCACAATCACACTTTATGGACCAATGGTTGTTTCATTAGCAGAAACTTTCTAAAAGGAAAGTTTTACACACTTAATTTTCTGATAGGGAACAGTTAATTGACTATAGAAGAAATGCCTATCAGAACAGCTGAGCAGCCTTTGGTTGTTGGGTACCAATTTCAAAATAAGTCATCAGTACCGATCCACCAACCTCTGCCTAGTATTCAAAAAGATAAGATTGACAAATTATTGAATGACAAAATGAACACATATCAATAAGTCAGCTCACCACATTATCAATGTAACATTTGAGAGGTTAAACATGTTTATAATGTCGTATGAAAAGGGAAAACCATTTAAGTCTAAAGTTTCCATTTCTTATTTTCCAGGTATTTTGACTCAATAAGCAGAATAAGAGAAGCTGAGAGAGGCCGTCAGACTCAAAGGGAAGATATGATAAGACCAGAAAAAGAACCTGTAGAACCAAAAGATAATCAAGCACTTAGTGAACTATGTACACAGGTTGTGGCCTGTGATTTGAAGGCTGAGAGACCAGAAAGACAACCTGTAGAATCTAAAGTCAATCAAGCTCTTAGACAAGACAGTGAACCACGTGGACAAGCTAAGGTCTGTGATATCAGGGCTGAGAGACCAGAACAAGCTGGGGTCTGTGATGTAATGACTGGAGGTCAAGGTCTGTCAGATCTGTTTGCTGATGATGCCCTGAGAGCTCTGAATGAAGCTCCAAGGCTAAGTGACAGGAGTACAAAACATTTTTCTGTGATGAATGACTTAAATGATAGCAGTTTGTACAGTAACATCAGTAGTGTTAAACTTGAGATAAGTGTATCAGATGAGGAAAACTAGGTCAGTTAAAGGTTGTTATTATTGATTTTAAAGTCACTTTGTGATGTCAAATACATAATTTCTTCATTTTGTTTTCACTCTGTACCCAGTGATTAGTAGAGAGGTGAAATCTTTTTTATCATCATAATAAAGATTAAAGTAAAGTAACCCATACTCATAACTGAGCTTCGGGTTATCAGGAGTTAGAGTCCCGACTTTTTAGACAACGGCAATTGAGGTAGTTTGTCATTGCTTTCCTCACCGACTTTACTTCGCTTGACCTAAAGAGGTTAGCTACTCGTTTTCGCAACTGGCCGCCGAGTTGACAGGGGATGTTTTTCAAACACAAAATATGGTCGAGGCTAGAGCTGGAACCTGCAGTGTTCTTGGTGATAGAACGTCGCTCTAACCAACTGAGCTATCTACACCCCTAAGATTAAGAAAAAGGAAACATTAATTTAATGTTCAAAATTATTTCAAATGGTAAGAAAGATGATGATACCACTGTTTTTTTGTGATGAAAGAAATATGCCTAGGATTTATTTTTGTTTATTGATATACAATTGGTCTAAGTCTGGCATTGAATGATAATTATTTATTTATTCTTAAAGTCTCTGAATTTTGGTGTTGGTGGGTGAGAAAGAGAAAATAATTTATTTTTTACAGTTACACAAGATTTCAAGATTTGTTGTTCTGTTAATTATACTTTTGAAAGAAGACATTTGCTTCGTTCTGATGAACTCTTCTCTTATTTCAAGATTACCTCATAATTACTTTTTACATTTTAAAAGATGTTGAAACAAAATTAACTTGATGTTTGCATTTTGCATCAAAGTTTCTCCATCCAATATGGCCTTAATCCTCTCAATGTTTTAAGTAATTTCCTGTATGTCTGTGATAATGAATGTGCAATGAAATGTTACACAACACTAAGTGTATTGGATAAATTATTTGTCAACATAGTTTTGTTGATCGGGTTACAAGATTGTGTGTTTTATTGATTTTGTTCTTTAAAGGACAGGTAGTGTTTACATTTTTTGACAATTTGACTGTGTTTGCATTCCACAAATCAAAGATTTAAGCAAATTTATAATTTTTCTAAATTGATCTTTATGATTTGATATTGATCATTTTGGCTGTAAGAAAATGATGACCCTCATACTGTGATATATATTTTGATGTTTTCATTGAATTCTGGTTTTATATACTGAATGTGACGTATGATTATGGATGGGAAAGTTTGAATATTTTAAGGAAGATACTCAACATATTTTGCACACTTTTTTACTTTTTATCTTGAATGGTATTTCTTGTATCTATTTGTTAAGGAAAAAAGTAATTTCATAGTGCAGAGGAAATTATTTTTTATTGAATTAAATTCCGTAATGAGATAACTCAATTTCTATCAACTTTGTATTTTAATGAAAGCACAAAACTAAACAGAAAACTTGATGTAAACATTCTTGTTAACAGGAATACCTTGATGTTATAGGTTTAGAGTTAGTTAACTTCTTAAAATACAATAAACACCAAGTTTTTAATATGTCATTTACCATACGCCATTATTTCTAATTTGTGATTCAGGCTACCTGCAAATTTGCAATGATAAATTTATTTGTATCTGATTTATGTTTAAAAAATGTATCACCTAATCCTTCATCAATTTTTCTATCTATATACTATTTAATTGCTTTCTTTAAGGCATTTGATGCATGTTTTTCTAGTTATCCAAGTAATTTTTTTATTTTGTTTTAGTTGAGTTTTTAAACAATTTCAAACATCTTCGTTTATTTTGTTGTCATAATGAGGGCAATTCTCGACCGTTGAAATCCAGGTCAAACTCCTCTGGCCACGTAATTTTTAGCAGACACACCCCTGTAAGTAAGATTAAAGTCCTTTTTTTAAATGCATTTACATTGTAAATAGTGCTAAGAAAACGGAAGTGTCTGATTTTTATTTCATGCCTTTTTTAAAATGGAGGTTAAAAGAATTCACAACTTATCAATAATGAAAGACAAATGCTAAAATCACCAGCGCCAACACGGTTGTACCGAATCTGACAACGCTCTTAACCTTAGTTTTTCTGTATCTAAACTCTTGAAAACAAAACTTCATTTTTTCTAAGTAAGAAAGCATGTTGTGTGTCTTCTAAAACTCATGTGACCCGTAGAATTCTAGGTGCTAGGTGGGTTGGCCTTATTATAAGGTTTCTCATTCAAGAATGCGCAGAATCCAATCCCCTACTTTTGGCAATTTAGATTCTTGTCAAAATTTTGTGTAATGTTACGTAAACCAAAAAAACATTACCATGCCTAAATGGAGTCTTTCTGTAGGAACCTAATTACTTTCTTCATTTTTATGTAGATTATGCTTTCAGTTTTGTTTTATTATGTTCCATAATTGTTACTGATTTATGTATTAGATTACATTAATGTGAATATTTTTGTGTATATACAGTCAAACTCCCTTAAGCCAATTTTTTGCTTAATTGGGACGGAAACCTGACTTCTTTTTTTCTGTCTTTATTTTTGTTACTTTGAACCAAATTTTAATCAGGCTTCCCAAAAAATTCAGTTTAAGTGAATTTGACTGTATTTAATTTTTTGATGATGATAAGCTTGTGAATCCTATTTCAAATGTCATACTTTATCTAAGTAAAATGAAATATAAATTGACACACATTTGTTGTTTGTTTACAAGATTTCTGTTGTTTCTTGTGTTTTACATTCACTATGAATATGAGAATAATAGGTTTTTATCAATATGTTTTATGTTGTCTTGTGAGCTGGGTAATGACTCTGTGGCATCTACAACTGAGTCCACATGCTTCTAGTTGGAGTGTGCAGTCACTTATGATTCCTTTCTACGCAGGATGTTCCTAAAGGTTCCTTATGGTGAAAGAACCTAACTTATTCAATGGACAAGGAAATTTGCCTATCTTTTGCATGGGGTGCAACACATCTTTGTCTCTACATTTTAGACCTTTGACCAGTCGCAAAAAGTGGATAGCAAAATATGTTTTCAGAGTGAAAGGTAAAATAGTTACTGCAAGGTCTTTTCAAGATTAAATCATGAGGAAAAGTGAATTTGATCAAATGACAACCCTATCACTGCTCGACAAACCATCTTGAAAGAATCTGCTCCAAATAAACATATGTTTAAATAATAAACAATGACACAGCAAATTTGTTGTTATATATTTATTTTGCATCACAAGTTCAAGATAAATATCGGTTGATATTTAAATGATTCAAATAAAATAAAATGATAAACATGCAAGAAGGTTGAAAATGAAAATTAGCAAAGCCTAACCAAACAATGAAAGGAACATGAATTCAGTGATAAAAAGGTGGTTTTATGGCAATCCACAATATTAGTACTCATTTCTTTTTATGATACAAAATTTACAACAAGATGTGTGTACAAAAGTTAACAGAAAACTATTGGGAGGGGGTCCTTCAATCAACCTTAAAAGCAGCAATACACTTCTAAGAGTGTTTTTTTAAACAATTTTACTTACACACATTTTAAAACTACAACAACTAACACTTAAAACTTGTCTACAAAAATGAATCATGAAGCTGGTTCATCATAAAATTAATTTCCATACTGCCCTGAGTAACTCCCGTAACAACTACCCTTTACAGTACTGGTAGGCATGCTTTTTTAGGGGTTAAAGACTTCACATGACATACACTAGATTTTAGCATGCTAATATTTGAGTTTTGTGTTAAAATCTAAAGTTTTACCATTTAATACTCAATGACAGTGAGAGCAGTAACTCTATACATGCATATCTTCATGAGAGATTTAAGGCCAAACATATGATTGAGATTTTTCAAATGTTGAAGTAGAGGTTTTAAAATGCCAATCAACAGGTGGTACAGATGTTATGATGCCTACAACTATAAGGTAGATAGATACGTTTAGTTACTCTTAATTCTTGTTAGAAAAACAAAACATAAGTTTACATTTGTTAACATTATTGCACATAAGAAAGTTTGAGGTAAATATTATTTAAAAACTGTGAAAAAATATTTTGACAAATCAGGTCTAAATCTGGTCAAAGCAATCCTAAGTGTGTTCCAATCTTGCCATACAAAACAACTCAGAATTGATCACATCTTTTAAAAGAAGAAAAACATTCTGAAGAGCAGCCTACTAGTTCTCACTGAGACATTGTACTACATAAAGTAGACAACTTTCCAACACTTTTGTACAAACAAACAAACCAAAAACCTTCTGAACACAATAAATCACAAATGACTAACACACAATTTCTTATATTCATTTTGACAATTTCTTATAATCCATTTGTCGACATTCTTTCAGTCATTTTATATGTATTCTGTAAAATTCTAAGTTTTTTAAATTCTAATCTCACAGTCCAATTGGAAAGGGAAGTGTACAAGAATGTACTCAAGTAATGTTGTGACACATTTTAAACCACAAAACTTTACATGATATAGGAGGTGGTATAAAGATTATGCTTGTTTCAAGGGTCAAACGAGCAACTGAAGGCTGGTATTTAGTCACAAGTCATTCCAAATAATAGTAGCTTAAATAATAAAGATAACATAGACTATCTTTAAAGATGTCAATGTGGATGGTTGCTTGTAGAGATGGTAGAGATACAGGTCAACTCAATACATGTATTTTAAAGACAAGCAAAAAACATGAGATTACAGTAGAATCCGGATAATACAAACAATGGATAAATTGAAGCAAATGCCAAAGTCACAATATCCACCAACTTTGTTAAAGTAAAATAATAATTCATGATACGAATGGAGCAAGATCGATTGTTCATCAATAAAATCAATATAAAGAGACTGAAAATAGACTTTGAATACATAACACTTTTCTGCCTAGGACTTCTGAGTTTGCAACTCTAGCCAGCTTGGAGAAAAATGACAGTAGAGTCTAATAAATAATTGATAATTAGAAGCAAATGCAAATGTCCCGATTTACCCCTCTCTGTTTTAAGTAATACACATTACTAACTAATGATAATTCAATGCCCTAGGTTGTTCCTGAGCAGTTCATATTATCCGGATTCTACTGTAGTGGGCTGTTACGTAATCTTAACGTATGAAACCTGTTCTTGCAAAGTTGCGATTTACATAATAATGGATTTAAAAAGTTCTCAATAAAATCAAAAGCCTCAGTCCCATCTGCTACGTTTCTTCTTCTTAGCCGAGGGCTCCATGCCAAAGCCTACCCTGGATGCTCCTCCAATACCTGATGGCTGAATCATTTGTGGCTGCATCTCTCCTCCTCCTCCTGCTGCTGCATGCTGTTGTAGTGCTGCATTGAGCTGAGATGTTCCACCGGCTGCAGCATAGTTTTCCTCACTGGCTGATTTGTCCTGTTCTACAGCCCCCACAAAGCAAGTCTTGAACTGAGACTGACAAAAGGACAACAAGATTAATCAGTGTACTTGTAAGAGGACATTCTGTGATACATTGAACCACAAACTAATAACTAGAAACATGAGTAATCAGAGAGAGTACAAATCTGACATGATATAAAATAAAACAGTTTCATACTAAACCACATCAGCATTATTTAGATACAAAATAAAAGAACAGAACTTAATCAAAATATGTAAAGAAAACAAACTTGAAAATTAACTTATTAAACAAAACAAATAACACAGAAAATCTATCACAACTCTGTCCATATGCGCAGTGCAAATCATCAAAGGAAGTATATTTTCTTCACATGCGTTCAATATGTTCAATGGTGTGCACGCACACATTCGCAAGCCATTTCTGGAACAAATGAAAACTGACGCAGATGACAATGGAGAATAGTGAAATTCGTACCAAAGACTTATAGAAAAATACTAAAAATGTCCTTAACTCAGCCAATTGTTAACAGATATTGCTGGAATTAAATAGGGTTTTTCGTCGTGTTGAATAACAACATCGGACCACATTAAACGTCTATTAATTGTATATTTTTTGAGTTATTGTGTTCACAGACAGACAGACAGACATGATCGTCACATCTCCACACCTCCTGGTGTCGGACAATAATCATAACCCATTGATTTTTTGTATTGTTTTTTGTACAGAGATTTTCTAGTAATGTTTGAACCTAAGAGATAATGAGACTGGCAGCTTACCTAGATTAAGACCAACTAAGGAATAACAGCATCAAGTGGATATACTATCCAGGTCATTTTGGTTAGGAGAAAATGAAATTGCTGGTGAACTAGTGAGAAGTGCTGAATTGAAATACCAGAGTTTACTTGGTGTCAGATAAGGGTTATCATAGATTCATTACATGCCAGACATGCTCATGAAAAATAAATAGCATTATTCTTTTTTAATTTAATCTCTTGCAAGCTCAAGTTCTAAATACTACAATAAAGTGTGTCACTTATTTTCCATGAGCATGCGACAAATCTATAATAACCTAATTTGTCATTAAGCAAAACCTCTGGTATCTCAATTCATACTTTTTTGTTTTAACAAAAAAAGTATATTTTCCTCCCTTCAAAGCTTTTTAGCTGGTAATAACTCTACCGCCTAAGTCTTGCAACATTAATAATTGAGGAAAACAAGAGAAGTGTTTAATATGGGGTCCGCACTTACATGAAAAGCTGTTTTCATAGCAGAAAGTCTGTCTGATTGAAAGGCTGAAGACTTGTGTGGTGCTGCCCTGTACCCAGTCAGACTCATACTGTCCTGTGTACGTGTACTCTGTGGAAACCAGTGTTAGGCATGAGTATTGAGATTCGGTACTCGAGTAGAGGAGAGTATTGAGCGGAATTTTGGAGTGGAGTAGAGTAGAGTACCGGTATTCAGGAGTACTACTCGAGTATCTGTCAATACTCCTGAGTACTACTCCGGAGTATTGACAAAATGGATACTCCAGGAGTACCGAAAAAAATAGTACTCCGGGGTACCGGAGTATTGTTGGGCAAAAAAAAGGGACTGCTAATTAAGTTCACAATACATTTATAAACCATATAGGCATAGACATTGTCTATTTGAATAATAATAATAATGATGAAAAATAAATTCAGTCAATTTAATTTGAAAAATTGAAAATGGACAATAACGTATTTTGGGTTCTACGATAGAGCAGGGCTGGTGGGTCGAAAAATTTCCTCCAATTCCATCACTTGACTATTGTCGTTTTCACGAATATCGGTAGTATCAGACATGATCTTTTATTTTGTTTTGATGTAGAATTAAAAAAAGGACGCCGTTGTTGATTAGAAACGAGGTTGAATGACCCAGAAAGAGATAAATAAAAACATTGAGGTGAGGGTTCAAAAGGGAGGTGTTTCTTTTTTTATAGATCAATTTTGCTATGCTCTTTCTCGGACATTATTGGTAACAAACTCATTTGGAAATAAAATTTTGTTGAAAAATAATATCGTT
>JAUUEB010217954.1:0-13633 GCA_032362205.1 Clione limacina | reverse complement strand
TTGACCTTGACCTTCAAATGACCTTGAACTTTAAAATTGACAGCTGGAATAAATTTACTGCATTTCAAAACCAATGGGTACATATACTTTACTTTTATTTTTGTGAATGGTTGGTAGCTATTCAAGATAAGCCTTTTTAGTTTATATAGGACAACACTTTGGCCGCCATCTTGAATAAAATAAATTCCTCAATAATGACAAAGTGGCATCAGTCGGATTCTGATTCAGCACCCTTTTTTCTATCTAAAACGATTACAAAATTTACTTCATACTGTTACATAGGTTATTTCCGTATTAAAGGGCCATTACTATAGAATTCACACTAAAATAATTTTTAAAAAAATCAGATTAAAGCGGCTTTTCTGTTTGTATATATTCCATAGAGGGAAGGGCTTTGTTGTATATTTTATATGATAAAGACTAAATAATAGTGTTGCATAAATGTCCGACCGAAGGCTTTTACAAGTTCTATTTTCTGATGTATCTCAATCAAAACATATTAAACTTATTGCATCGCATTAGCTAAAGAAATCATGTTTAAAAAGTACACTTTAGTCACTATCTTGAATCTTATTAAGTGTTGATAATTTTTCATCATAGCAGAAAAGATTACAAATCTTTTAAGGGCCTTAACCTATAAATGTATACAGTTTACAATTCGGGTGAAAGAGAGAAAAATAAAAGAATTGTTATTCCGAGAAAAAGATTTTTAAGGTAATATTTTCAAATATGGTTCAATAAAAATATTTTTTTAGCTGTATTGAACAAACAATAAGAAAATAACACATATTTGCTCATAGATGAAAAGGTCAACTTTTATTTAAAACTAGCGACTTCGTCAGGTCGGCGTTACCCGACTCCCCCTAAGAATTATCTTAAAGAAGACGAAGTAAAAGTAGAATAAATCATACATCCCCCCTGAGGTTCCAATGCATACATTTTATTTAAAAAAAGGACCAACATGCCAAACTCAGACGCTTCGTGTCGTTGGTATTGACGCTTCACGCCAACAACCCCACACCTTAAAGAATTAGAAGAATAAGCAAGTATCGAAAGACTAATCTTTCCCTTTTGCAATACTAGAATATTATTCGAAAGATAACACCTCTGTAGAAAGTTAGGCGCTTCGTGCCTTTAGTATAGGCGCTTCGCGCCAATAATCCCCATAGTTTTAAAAGTCTAGATAAACGTACCTGTATCTTCAATTATGCCCCCACATTTTGAATAAAGGAAAAAGAAAGTGTCCAAAGGATAATTTCCCCATATTATTCTAATACTTAAATGTTATTAAAAATGATCTCATATAAAAACTCAGGCGCTTCGCGCCTTCGGTAATAGAGTTTTGCACCAATATACCCCACAGTTTCAAAAGCCCAAATACGCCGCTGCATTCTACGAACAGAAGGAACAAAACACTTGCCAGGCGCAATTATTATTAGTGCTTTGCGCAAAATAGCCCCATTTAAAATTAAATACTCACCCGCTTTCTTTCTCGCTTTAGAAAAGATCAATCACCTATAAAAACATCGGTATCATTTTAAGCCCCAAAGTGTCCCCCCTTCCATTTGAAAATCCTATTTCCCTGCTTTCTACCGAAATAGCAAATAACTCTGTTTGAGTAGAAATCATGAAATTAAAAAAAGTAATTTTACATGTAAATATTAAAGAATGAATAGAAATTCGGATAAAGGTACTTGTTTAGCGAAAAGAAAATATAAAAAAATAGTTTTCCGTCTTTTTATAACCCATATGTTGTCAACCAACCTGGAAAATAAATAAATATGAATCTGTCACAGGTTACAATGACCTACTTACAAAAAAACACAGAAAGAAGTCACTTGACATATTATACTGGCATGCATAGAGACGGCAGTGAACTTGTGCAGGGGCGAGTAAGGTGGCGTAAAACATGAGGTAAAATGTATTTAATTTGATTGAGGATATATAGGGTAGGGAAACAAATACCATTCATAAAATCCAAAATAGTTGCATTTTATGAATTTTATTATATTAAGTACCTATTTAGTATGTTTTTAAGCATATGTTCAAACTACAGCTCAATCCATCCAGGGACTTCACAGGAATTTATCACGCAAGCAATCAATCAAGCAAGCATACAATTCAACGTATATTGTCATAGTATAGATAAAGAACTATTAATTCGTGACTTATGGTTTGTGTTCGCAAATTTCACGTTGATTAGAATACTGAACTTTATCGGAAACGCAGAAATAATGTCTTTAACTATTTAAGCAAAGAAAAAATCACTTATTAACACTAAGACTTACTTACGCGTTTGAAAAATTGTAACCCTATCTAGCTTTTTGCGCTTAAAATATTTAACTTTACAAATGGACGAAGTCTGCTGTTTTGATAGGTTTGCAAGCTCCGACAGATAAAGATTCCGCTGAGAGCAAAAAATGTTAAATATACCAAATCCTGATCTTATCTACGGTAATAATATCAAAACGAATGAGGGCACGCCAGTATACTGTGATACTTTCGTTTTTTAAGATGAACCTCCCCCCTCTCTAATGTCATCGCCTATTTAATGTAATGCCCTAAGTTAAAGGTTTTCTTTCTATCGGGTCGTCACAAACTTTAATACGGAAATTATGTCAATTTGTGTTTCGTTTCCTTTTCTTTGATTGAAGACAATGAATTTTGCGTTATTTCTTGATCGCTTTTTAATATATGTAATGGAGATAATATAAATTTGAAAGAAGAGAGAGCGTAGCGACTAAAACGACGAATTGAGGGAGCGTCACCGACCCAAAATTCAAGGAAAATGAAACGCGCCATGGAAAGGAAATTACTGATTGATCAGAATTAATGTATGACCCTAGGATAATGAGCCATAGACGACATAAACGTTTATCTTTTTGTGTTAACCAATCAATGAGACAAGAAAGGGAAAAGGGAATCATAAAAGAATAAAGATATCACAGACAAGACTATAAATAAAGAGAACAGAAAGGGGAAAAAAACAACGAAGACAATGAATTACTTACAAACGAAACCTCAGTTTATACTGTTTACTTAAACGAAAAGATGTTTTATATTCTACAGCTTTTTGATAGTTAAAAAACAACAAAAACAATGAATTACTTTAAAACGAAACCTCAGTTTATATTGTTGACTTAAAAAGAAACGATGTTTTTTTCATATTCTATAGCTTTTCCATAGCTTTGTTAGCCTTAGCTTCCTTGAAAACTCATTTGTTTTGAGCAAGAAAGTAATGAATTTAAACACAAATAGATGGTAAATGTTTAATTATACTACTTGGTAATGAATTTAATGTTGTTTTTTTTACCGAAGGATCCACTGGCACGTACCATTTCGTTTAAAATAGGTTATAACTCCCTTCCTGTTCCCCTATACGATCAATGATTAACTATGTTTAGCAGTAACTTCAAAATCTAGCTCAAGGACGAACTTATCGATACTCTTTAAATATGACATATGGAATAAGCACATTTAAGAATTACGGTAATTAGATAATCTTGACGTTGTTGTGTGTCTCAATTTCTGGAACTGCATTTTTCGTAAAATAAAAACCTGTCAAAAATAGATATTGAGTTATCTAACACAGTTTCTTTTTATACACAGAGAATATTTTCTATCATTTGTTTTTTCTTTCTTTCTTCGTTTCTTTCTTTCTTTCTTTCTTTCTTGCCCATATACTGTCTTTCTGTCGTTATCTAATTGTTTCATACTTTCTGCATTTTCTTTTATTATTTTTTGTTTAGTGTTCATTTTGATTTTTTTCTTTGATTACAGATCTCCATTTCTTTTTTTTTTCTATACTTTTTCATTGTCTCTTTACTCTTTCTTTTCTTCAATATTTTTTTCTTTTTTCATTCGAGACATGTTCTTTATTTTTGCTTGTTTTTTTTTCTTTTTTGCCTTTCTCTATTACCTTTATTATTTGTTTATTTATGTTTCTTTCTTTCTCTCTCTCACTCTCAATTTTTTTTTTCTTTGCCCGCTTTCGATTTCGTCCCACCTTTATGCCTTTCTTTTTTTCCATCTACATTTTTTCTTTATTTATTATATTTATGTCCCCGAAGGGTTTTTATTTTGTCCCGTGAGAGCACTTTTTTCTACAATGATTTTTTGGGTCATTGATTGTTGCCGCAGGGCAGCTCCACGTGGGAAATAGGGTGACAATACTTTCCCAAGCATTACCGAAAATGACTTGTGGCGACGCGAGGGCTTGAACCCCCTACCTCTCAGGTGACAGTCGAGTACGCTCACCACTAGACCATCGCGGCCCCCCCTTTATCGTAACTTTCCATGTTATTTAATTTGAATTCTGGTTCAGATCTCTATTTTCCGTTTATTTATCTGTTTCTTCTCATCTTTTCTTCTTTTCGTTATTCTTTCTTTCCTTCTTTCCTTTTATTTCTGTCTGCCTACATTCTTTACGTTCTGTATGTCTTTCTATTTTTCTTTATTTTTTTCTATTACTGTATAATTTTGTTTAACTTTCTACCTTTTCTGCATTTTCTCTCTTTATTCATTTTTATATTTTAACTTTAAATTTCCCTTTAATTTCCTTATTTTCCTTATTTTCCTTTTTTTCCTTATTTTCTAAGTTATTGATAAATAGGTAAAGGTTGTTTTCATCAGATCCTGACATTGGGGAATTATCTTCTTAATATGGTAAATGTCATAGGGCCTCGACAAAGTGTGGAAAATAACCAGTTCCTTTCCACGTCACTCTTATTATTAAAGCGTTTAACAGGTCATGCAACAATTTAACGTCGATTTTTATGGATGCAAGCAAAACTATTAACATTAAATCGCTGACTTCATGTCACACATTCTCTCTAAATATCAACATGACCCCATTTTAGACGAATATTTTCACCTTTTTTTCCGTGTCAACAAAGATTGCTCGTTGTATAACTTGTAAATCGTCTGATGTTTCCGGGATGTTACGGAGATGGGATTTTAAATGAGTGTTAATTGAGGGCTGATGGGTGAGTGATAAGTGTTTGCTCATTTACATTCACATGGATCTTTAAGCATCATGTAAGTCATATGTGATATGTGATAAGTGGATACGTGTGGTACGATATCTGTGAAATTGTCAATGCAAAAAGGTAAAATTCGTGCAAGGTCGTAAAATTGTATAGAATGACCCTGATTATTTTGGTTTTAAAAGAAAACGTCCGCTGATGATATGTTTATAACATAAGAGACAACTCGGGTGTATGAGATTAAAGTGATTTCATGGGTAATCATATTGTCTTTACCGTGAACAGTAGATTGAAAAGAAAGCGAATTATACGCTCGTTTCGATTGCAACATTAATTTGACGATTCTTAACACTTGTACCTTTTGATACGACTTGGTTTTAATGATACAGAGGGTACACAAAATATGTGTTGCTAAAAACAACCTACACGGACTGACAAGTAGAACTGACCAACTGTCATAGACCCAATTCCCAGAATGCCCCGGTAATGTTCGCAAAGTAAAGATTTGCTAGAGACGATTGAAAAGGTGTATTTTTTGCGCCACGGCAATTAGTTCCCGAGCTATAAGGTCCAACATGACCGTCAATTCATCAAAAATGATGAAAATCAAAATATAACATTTTTGTATTTTAAGACATGAATAAATAATCTGTATTAACTCGACGAGATGAATCCGATCAAACCATTTTAAATATCTCAAGGTCACTCACAATAGGCCATTTTCCTAGTTACGTATATTATAAAATAATATATACCTTTCGACTTTCGCTAACCTTCTTTTTTTTTAGCAAAAGCAGCACATTTTAATAAATCCCTTGAAATAATTTTAAGAAAAATGTTGATGTTGCCAGGAAATATGCTGGTAAATTGACTCAACAGTGGTAACCTTCTTTTAAAAGTGATAACCTGATATAGTAATTGATAGTACGTTTCTAATATCCCTTTCAATGTCTTGCCTTAATTAAATAATTTAATTAAATCAACTTTTATGTGTTTAAAAGTGGGTTCTAGAGATACATTAATGTTAAAAAGATAATAGATTCGTACAGTGGTCATTCAAGTGATTTCACATGATAATTAAACGTCTTTTATGAGTGAGTAGTTACTTTTCTGACCTGTGTGTGGGTAAATGTGTATTTTTTACAATTTAAGCGACATAATTCAATAATTAAAACATATTCCGGGGATTAAAAAAATCATGGTTTGATATGTTTTTACATGGATTTCTCAGTAAAACACGATTGTTAAAAGGCGAGTTAAATTGGCTGAAGTGACCACTGCATGAACCAATTTAGCGTCAATTGTTGAGTGAAATTTAACATTTGTGTGAAAAGACTGTAAGGATTCTTAAAATAAACGTCTTGTTTGATTTTGGTAAACAAAGCACAGTTTATACCAATGAAAGTCGAAAGGTACAATTAATTACTATCTATAACACTATATACTGAATTATATGCTTTTATGTATGGTTGCGTGACAGATTCCTCAAACGTCCCTGCATGGATTGGACTGGCCTTTGAACATATGATAACTAACATACCAAGGGAATACTTCGAATGATAAAATTAATGAAAATGCAACTAATTGATATGTTATGAATGTATTTAGTTTGTCTCTATATTCCTTTGCTAGATATTTCAAAATGCCTTCTTACAGAACATGTAAACAGGAATTTCACAAATCTGCATTAGGTTTTTTTGGCATATTTAGACATAATTTAATGATCAGCAAAACAGATTTCATGAACAATTATAAGATCAGTTTTACGACGCATCAACCATATCTATTTTTTTACACAAGAATAATGAATACGAATTAGGGTTGATGTTAAATAACGACCAGTGTCGGAAAACTAAAAAGAAATGCTATTATGACATAATCTATCAGGCTTCCCAAATTATTTTACATTATCTTCAATTACCATACTCTTGCCAATTCAATTTCATGCTAAAACTCATAATGATGAAATAATTGCCTATTTTTTTGGGTTTCCTAAAAAAGTTAAGAGATCTGACTCACGTTTACAATTTCTCATTTACATTTCAATACACAGGTTTCCTATAATTTAGTTTAGTCGCATGCTGCGTAATTTGATGACGTGAACGCTAGTACTAGCACGTTGATTGTCCCAAAGTTGTAAGTCATTACACACAGTTTTCAATTTGGATGAGCGGAAAGAAAAAGCATGTTTGTGCTTGTCTGTTTTAAAATCATCGAACCGATTAACATAATGACATTTTAACATATAAGACAACGACTTGGGAATTGTTACGCACTGTCTACCACTTACTTGTTTTGACCATTACAGAAAGAGACAATGTTCTCCTTTTCCATCAACATAGAGAATTTCCAAATTCACTAAGTGAAGGTGTGGCCACTAGCTGAATCCTGGTGTTGTTTGGTTGTTCACATAAGCAAAGCTGATAATTGATACTGGGGTAAATCGATTTTAGATTGAGCACCAGGATACAATAATTTGCGATAGTGACTTTAGACGTTACCGACCCCAAACGGCCAGAATAGATGCCTGAGCAAGAAGAAGAAAAAATTAGTTAACAATACAAGGTTTGATTGCATCTCACAGAGAATGGATTTGTTAAATTGTGGTAGACTTTATTTTGCTTGAGTTTTCCCTTTTATCAAGGGCTCTTGTACGGACACGAATAGAAATCGACTTTTACGTGATTTGGGTTTTAATAAGGTAATATGAGTTGTTCTAGTTGTAAGGACATGATAACAATAAGCACATTAACAAATATATAAAACATCAATATCTTTTTTTTAAATGTTTCATAATCAATCTGTGTACTTTTAATTTCATATAGATTAACATTGATGATATTGTTAGCATTTTATTTTTAAGTAATAGTTACAGTCACGTTCACATTGATCCAATGCTGCACAATTCAATTAGCTGATAACATACTGGAGCGTTATTTGTAAGATAAGCTAGAATGCTAAGCTTAAATATAGCTCAGAAAAGGATAACCCACAAAGAAACCAGGGGCAAAGAGCCACAGATCTCTTGTGGTTTTTACTAAAAAAATAAAGAGAAACAAGAAAGATACCCTAGTTATATTGCAATCTTGACACCAGATGGATCAAATACACTGACAGTTGGCCAAGAAATCATTTCCTGTGAGCGTGATGACCACATGCAAGCAGTGACAAAGGGAACATGTCACAAAACACGACATGGTATCAACCTTGTACCTGATAAAGGACTTCAGAGAACTTTGCAGTCGAAAAGACATGATTGCAAGTTTTTCTTTTATTTAAAAACAACAACAATTCCCGAGACGAGCGGCTACAAAGCGCAACAATAAAAGAAGCTTATCTTGAGTCAGAAATAAAAATAATATATATATCTTTCACGCATACAAAAATTGAGCACAGGTAAACGAATGCTGTGATTAACCAATCATATCACCAGGAAAAAGTTGCAGACAGCGAGACAGGAATAAAAATGGAACATTAAAGCGGTAGATTATTATGTAATGTAAAAACAACAAAATGTGTTAGAAAACACTACAGCATTATTATGTAATATTACCAAAACCCCGACAACGCTTCTACCCTTTAGAAACTTAGTACAAACAAGGATCGATTAAACTTTGCAAAATAGAGCACTTATATTGCCAGCGGCTTTAAAAAGGTGCTATAGGTTAAAATAATTTACTAAATATGGTGAACACCTAACACAGAAAGTGACCCGTAACACAGGAACTAATTGTCGTACCGCATTGGTCAATCGTAGTGGTCAGCCAGTTCAGATTTTGTTTGTTAACAACAATTTTCTTTTCCGAAAAACCCTAAAACAGCAGCTTAGAAAGAGTCATGGGAGGGGAAGTGACTCTTCACCCCCCCCCCTCTTTCTATTGTATTGAACTTATGTGAGTGCCTGGGGGGTAAAACCAACTATCAGATATCATTTCTAAAACACGGTAAAGAATAATTAAACGAAAAAACACTTCCCAGAATACTCCAGGTCTCTAAGGCTTTGTTGTCTCAATTCTGACAGACCCTGTCTATCAAATACAGAAAATTGACTTATGAAACGGGTTTATTGAGGGCATGGCGGGAAAACTGGAAGTATATAAACTAAAGAGATTGATATATCGTCTGCATTAGTTGCGGCATCCCACGTCACATCGCACATGTCTTTAAGGTCTAGTGGTTTAAGCAGACTTTTATGACATGGATAACGTTGATTGGTCAATTTAATCTATCAGAAATGTGACATTTACAGTCGATTATTACAGAGTAGAGCGTTTAAGTGGCATAACTGTGTTTAATTATTTGCATTATCATATCACGTGTTAGATATTTTTATATTTCCAGTTTATTTCGTCGTGTCATTGATTTTTTAGAATTTGAAAAAATCGCTTTGTCTACAGATATATCAACATCTTATCATCTTATCTACATGTCAATGCCGTACATTAAAGCTAGCAAAAATGAAAAAACAAAAAGCATAGCATGATCAAAATTTATAATCAAAATTCTGTTTCACATGCGTCATTTAAGTATTAATGGATACTTCATCTTTCCATTGAGAACATCATCAATATATCCATCAGTTATTCGTTTGACTGTGATTGACTTTTAGAAACATGTAAAGTAAATTGCATTTATAAAGCGCATTTTGGAAACAGTACAAGCTTTAAACGTTTTATATGTTTTACGGAATTTCAAGGTTCTGACCCAACGGAGACAAACGTGTGAATTCTCATATTCATGAGAGGTGTATAAGATTGTAGTTTTCAGGCGCTCCGCATAGATATTGTACACGTTATCATTCTTTATAATTAATTCTCCTTATCTCCTTTTTCTTATATCATCATACTCTTTATAAATATGTTTTTTCTTGAATTTCTTCAAGGGAATCAGTATAACCCTAGCTGTTTCAATTATCAACTTCATCTCAAGTGTATAGTGATTTATATTCACCTTTAAAGTCTGACGTTGTAACTCATGTGCCCGTGGCAGAGGTCATAGAGTAGTGCCACAAGCTTCTCCTCATTATCAAGCCAAGTCACAACCTTCTCCACTGCACCCATTACTCGCAAAACATGAGACCGGAGTTTTGTATTCTCCTTTAGCTCTTCCACTGTCTCGTCTCTGAATGTCCGGAAATTACTTTTCACTTCCGGATCTCTCCAATAGCATTGACGTGTTGCCGAGAAGGGTTTTTGGGTCAGATAGGAAATGAAACTTCGTCATTATACAGGGTGTCCCCTTTTACTTTACCGATTATGATGTTGACAAACGGTTAAAGATGAATCCATTCTGTTTTTTGTGAACAGAAGGTACACGTCTGCGGTTTTGTTTGATACCAATATTATAATGTTATGATCACTGGCCATCACATACATTCAAGGAATGTCCAGGTGGTCGTTTTGATGATTGTTTTGTCGCTCTGCTTACTGCTGATATTTTAGACATATTTGAAAACTCGGTATTACAAACCTTGAATGAAAATATCTTACACAATTTGTTAATTAATTGTGCACTTTCATGACATGCTTCTTGGGTGCCCTTCCACAGGTTAGAGTCAGGCGACATAATATGATTTTCAAATATCGAAAATGACAGAATCAAAGAAGTTTTTAATGATGATATATAAATTAGTGCCACACAGTAACAAATCGACAGTTGAATAAATACAGATAATGCTTGACAACTTTATGACTTCATAAAAACAACTATTATATATAAAGAAACTTACATTATTTTTTCGCTTAATTTTTACTTCAAGAATATATATTCAACGCCAAACATTTTGTTTTTACATTTGTTGACATTCAAGTACCTGGTTGTCAAGGAGGTGTTGATCAAAGAATCATATTGCGCTACAAAAGTGGAATATAAAGTATGGGTTTTGTTAAGTAGGAATGAGCCACGACATGTCAGCATTTTTTAACTCTATTTCAAATTTACACTTTGAATGGATATACAATATCAACATAAAATTATTATTATGAAGTTGTTATCAATCATATGTATTCACAGTCGACTCGCGTTACTTCTATATGTCCCATGGATATGCCAAAGAGGATGATGATTGATTTAAATTATTATAGACTTAATGAATGATGGTATCAGGTTTCCACAAGTCAAATGTTCATAATTTTTAACTTTGAGCTACCCTGCGGTAGGATTGACTCGATAAAAAGTAGAAAACAAAGAACCAGCACATTAACATATTAGGAAAAGTTATCGCTCAATGCAACTATGTAAACATGAAAACTTTGCAATAATCACAATCATATAATGTTAAACTGTTGGTTAAAAATAAGACCATTTCTTAGATTTACAACACAACTGCTAAAAAGCTTTTTGGAAGTTTATATGCAAAATGGTTTAGAGCAACAGTTTTAGGGAAAATTCGAACACCGCTTGATAACTCCAATTCATTGATACAGTAAATGTAGTTGGCAATATTTTGACTTTCAATGGCAATCATGTTTTAAGAGATAATTACTTAGCCCATAGACATTACGATACCGACTCTCTCGCTGTCGCGTTTGATATTTTCCCAAGACTGGAGAATGCTTTGTATGATCTGCTCCGGAAGTTCATGTCTGTTATCAGGAATTCTGCGCATGCTCGAAGACTGCATCTCGACACCATCGTTATTGCATAAATATATCCTTTTGTTCTTTTCCTTCGCTATCTCGGTAGCAAAACCCATCCTTTTCTTTAATGCAAATGAACAAGGCTGGTCCATGCTTTGTTATATGTAACCAGTTGCATGTGCAGAGAGAATACATAATTTCATCTTAAGCATAATAAAGATAAGATTGTCAGACATTGTTGAGACGTCTCAATAAGACTCTGAGAACAGACTTGAACATGTTCGGCTCAAATAAATGAAACCAAGACTGTAGCTTGAGAAATAATCTTGGTTTTCGTTACTAATGAGTAAGAAACGCGTTAATCGCGTGATCTAGGAATTGAAGTACGTGCAAATTGTCACTCTTTCCTGAAAAAAAACTCACGACAACTCTAAACCCTCAGGATAATAAACTTATAGATTCAACGAGCAGATATTTTGTTGGATAGAAGTCAAACATAATGAAATATTACGTTAAATATAATATTCTAGGCTATTATGATTTATTAGTAACAACAGTAAAAGAATATCCGGGTGTTTAACGACTATTGGCAAAGCTTCTGTTTGGCTCCCTTGGAATATTGTATAAATTAGTTAGCCTTAAGGTTTTGTTGTCTGGCTCCTAGTAAATTCCCATGTATATTCATATCTCACTTCATCTATTGACTATCTTCAGTATATAACAAGGATTCAAATAAATAAATCTCGTACAAAATCCATAGTCAGTTCAGAAAAAATTGTAACAAATGTGAATCCCGAACACGTAGAAAACAACCTATGGTCGACTTATATGGTCCATCCCACACAAGCAGAAAGCTACATTAGGTATAACGCTATTGTCCATAATTGTAGAACTAAATTAAGATTATGTCAACTCAACAGGGGCTGATCTGAACAAAGACAAAACGCTAGTTGAGTGACATGTTATTGAAGTAACATTTTCTAAGGCATACAAAAAGTGATACATGTGATAAATTGGATTGGGGTTGGTTGGTGAGTGGAGTTATCTTTTGTGTGTGCCTTGTAAACTTTATACTGGCTATTGAGAAAGTAATTTCACTTTCTTGATCAACATATTCCCGGTCATAAACAGGGACAGACGTTTATCGAGTGATATGGATTATTTGGTGACTTGCTGAAAATGATATTCTCTTTAAAAAATGAAGATCTATATTGCAGTCACGAAAAAGTTGTTAATTATTAAAATACACTATTTCACGAATGAGTACTAATTTACATGTACACTGAACAAACCAAATTACCATGAAATGTTTTGTTAACTGCAATATATTGTTAAAAACAATTTTAGGAACTTTGAAAAACAAATTTGACAAAAATGTCATTGTTGATTGATTTCTACAAGGATCATAAAAATTAGAACTCAGTCATGAAATGTGTAATTCTGACTAATATAGAGCTGGTCAAAGTCCCTGTGTGGGTCAATTTAGAACATAAAATGTTATTGTTTGTTATATATTGTTATAAAACACTTAAAGGAACCTAAACACATAGTTTGCTAAAAATGTCATGGTTAATTGATTCGTGAATAGGTTATGCAGATGAGGCTTTATTCATAAAAGGCAGTTACTAATATCATAAACTCACTTGCATGACCACTGTAGAAGATCATTTATCATTAATGTTTTAGTTTCTTCAAGTTATCGATAGTATACACTCTTAGTGAATAAAAAAAACACTAAGTTCAAGTTAATGTTGATGAATTAGGCACGGCAATTGCCTTCGGAACTGAAAAAAAAGCTTTTTTTTTACTATATATTACTATATACGCCGAGCACCTAACTATGAAGGTCATTTTTTCACGAATAAGTGACCGAGAATCATTAAAAAAGGTTTTAGTTGTTTTTAGTGATGAAGATTAAGATACAACGATTTTGATTTTTGTACTCTATCAGCAGAGTTGTAGCCGAATAACGAAAAGCGTTATTCGAAAGCTTGAATAAAATAAAGAAAAAAGTGTTATTCAAATAACACGATAAAATAACGAAAAAAGTGTTATTCGAATAACGTTATT
>JAUUEB010217732.1:0-13635 GCA_032362205.1 Clione limacina | reverse complement strand
CGTATCAAGTCGTAATTGAAAATCTGAATCTTATCAAATGACTCGTCCCAATCATTGTTTAATTACGTAACCATTACACATTGTACTAATCATTTACGCATTTAAGGTAACCAACAGTCACTGAGACAGATTTGATCTTGAATACTGGGGACGATAGGAATATGAACAACAGAGAATCATTCCGATTCTTTTTCTAACTTTTGGGTGGCTTATTGAGTAAAGTATAGGATTGAACATCATTGAAGTCTTGGCCAGTAAACTAGCGGCTAAAGTCCTCTGATACGTAATTTGACTTCGATCTCCGAACAGTCCGAGGATGCTTATCACGAGATAGGGTGACCATGACAAGGCAAAGGCAAGCAAGAGAAACATGATGATTCTTATAGTCTTCTGTTCACAGTGCAGACTATACCGCCGTTTACGTAAGATATTGTTAGAATTAACATGTAACACAGAAAATAAACTTGTTTTATGACCCCTGTTAAAAGAATTAACACCATTTTCAGGAATGATGACTTTTTCACGTAACTTCTTGTTAGATGAGATAGAAAACTGTGATTTTATACTGGTTGACCTTAAATAAGTTTTTAGAAAAGGGATTCGCCGGTGCTTGAATGACTCTGTAACGTTGATATTAATGTTGATGTTTCTAACTACATTTTCATTTGTTTCGTTGATTTCTGATTTTCTAGGACTAAGTTCAGCAGATTCAATCATCGATTTTTCCGCGTGAAAATTTGCGAGCATTATTCCAGTTACCCTTTGCTCTTCAGTGTCTGTATTTTTTACTTGTCCATTATAATAAACATCTTTGGCCGCACAATTGTCACAGTCAGTAAAAGACGCTTTTCGACTACGACTATATGTATTTCCATCTTTACTTCTAAAACTACTATTGAAAAAGTGTCTTGAGCCCTTTGAAATGTATGGAGACGCGCCCTCTAAACCAGATTTTACTTTTCTCACTTCCACTACAATTCTGAAGTAAGAGAATACCATCACACTGAAAGGTATCACAAAATTACCAAACATCATTCCTATGACAAAACTCCGATTATGCCACGTTCTTGTCAGAAAGTCAAATGTACAAGTAGTGCCGACACCATCTAGAACATATGAACCCCAGCCAAATATTGGACAGAGCGCCCAGCAAACTGAGTATGTCCACACACAAGCTATAACTGAAGTTGTTTCAAGTTTTGAGAGTTTTAGTGCAGGAGTGGCTCGTCTGACCACTGCCCAGTAGCGATCAGCAGCAATAGTAGCCAAGGTGTTGATCGTCACTAGTCCAGCGATAGCCGTCAAAAACGCATACATGTCACACACTGGGGAGAGAAAAATTGATGTGCACGAGCGATCAAAAATGACTTCTAGTTATTATACTGGAAATAATTTACTCATTGTTCTAACCCTTCAACAATAGCTTATAGTCATGATGATGTACGTTATTTAGACATTTATTAAAAGCCACAAATCGCTTGCTTGTTAAGTAAAAACCAGTGCTTCTTCCTAAATTTGTGTGAACTGAAAAAGATAAAGAAGAAAAGCTGTAGCACTTGTCAAATTAGTTAGAAATATTTTATTTTTATTTTTGAATCTTTTATTGTGAGTTGTGTTATACATCCGTTTGGTCTGTTTGTTTGCTAACCCGATAACATAAAAAATAGCGATAACATTCATTTATGTAGGATGGTAACCACCTCTTTTCGTCGCTATTTAAATCAAGTAACATTTGCGAATAACTAGTTATGTCCCTTATTGAGCATTTTGAAATATGTTTAATGTTAATTTGAGAAACACGCTGAGGTCACATCTTCAAAGGTAAGAATCTGAGATCTACAATTCAAAGGAAATTAATCATATTTGCAGTTTATGTCTCTTTACTTTTCAAATTTATAGACAGCTGGTTGTGACTTTGTTTTTATTCATAATTATAATGTATAGATATATAATTGTGTACGTTTTTAAGTTACTAATGTTACATTTTACTATTTGTTTAAAATTTGATTTATACTACAAAGCCTAACATAATAAACAAGATCAACTGGTTTTTTATAACTAAAAGCAAATTAACAGTCAAAAGATATTTGGGTGTACACGTTCAAACCAAACTATATCTTGGCCAATAAAAAAACAATATCACGCCATGACCCGATATAATTAGAGCTTGCGAATAATGGAGACTTGGTTCAGAACCGTTAATGATCCCCCTAAAACCGTGAGCAAGTAGCTACATCTCTAGGACATTGGCGGTAATTCTGCGGGTGCTGATTGACTAGTCAAGTACCCATTTGTTAAGTATAATTAATTTTACGGAAATACGTCAATATGTTAAGGGGGAAACACCTTTTAATCGATCTTTTTTCTCTATTGTTGTTGTTAATATGCAGTTCTTTCATTTGATTTCATCGGGGGAACTTCATTTCTCCCAGTACATCCTTAGCGGCCGCCCCTGTTTTTTTAGTGAACTTCTTAAAATGATTTATCTCAGATTTTTTTAAGATTGTTTTCAAAGAGTTATGGCCATTGTATTTGTTACTATACGTTATATGATATTTTTTGGAAATAACTGTGGTCACTTCGTCAAAGCAAGGAATTTGAAAACTGACACACAGTCTTTTGTATTAAACCAATATTTAAACCATTATTAATTTTTTGAAAAATGTAATTTTTAAGGTCCTTTTATGGTTTTCAAGTATGTCTGTCGCGCAGTTGATGCACCATTTGAATAAATTTTTAGTTATTTCCCTTGACTTTGTTGCTATACATTCATTTGGCAAACACGGTGTGGTCTGATCTTCAAAGGTTGGAATCTGAAATCTTGCTAGCTCTTTTAGATGTTTTCTAAGTTTTTGAAAAAAATATAATTTTGGCAGATTGAAGTCAAATTAATTGTTGATAATAAGCTTTCTAAGTGGCCTTCTATAAAATTGTTTCTCAAATTGATGAAACAAATGTTTTTGAATGAGTTGTGGCTTGTTGACTTTTTTGATATATGTTCTTAATTTGATCAATATGCTGTAGTCACATCCCTCAAAGTAAGATTCTGAAATATTGCAAACATTCTGCTTTAGTTGTTCTCTAAAACGTGCGCTGAGCTTTCAATTGCCTCTACGATCCGTCCTGTTTTTTCAGAATACTATCAATTTTTAAAGAAATTAGTTAAAGGGTTTTGCTTTTTCTCTCAAATTGAAATCTCCAGGTTCACCCTATTTTTAAAATTCCAAATATGATTATGTTTACAAGAATGACTACAGGTGGTTATTTGAAATAGTCATAACAAGAGGAATCTTTAAAATAACCAGGGACAAAAACAATTGCCTATACCTTTTTACAAGCCTTTATGTTTGCCTCGACGTATTAGTTCTTATTCGAGGTATTCATCCGTTTGAACTTAGGTACATGCAACTGTATTTGTCCTTGGTAATTTTAACGGTTCTTCTTTTTATGACTTTTACAAGAGTTACCAATCTATCCATAAGTTCTTGAAGTTGAACAACACTTGTTAAAGAATATGATCCTCAACTAAAACAGATTGAGACAACACAATGTGTCAAATGCTTGGGTTGATAAATAAAAGACAGAGAGGTGTAAAACAACGAATATGATAGGAATGAGAGAAGATAATCATTGTGCATGTTTTGTTCAAAGCTCTTATGATATTTACCAACTTTTCCGTAGAGCCACTTTCCATGAAAACTTGCACCAATGAGAAGAGGAAAGTCTATAACACACATCATGAGATCACCAAACGCCAAGTTGATGATGAGAATGTTTGAACGTGTCCGAAGATCTTTGAACCTGAAAAAGAGGAAAAGTTCAACAACATCAGAATGTCTTTGTTTGTTTCATTCGGCCCCTAACACTCGGACAAAGTAAACTTATGCAAAGAGCAAAGTAAGCTGACTGTAATTGCGTTTGTCATTGCTTTACCACATCAGGGTTTTAATTTTTACACGGCCCTTCGACCAGAGGGGCGTCAGGTGTTCGACTTCAGGGGAATTTCTTTTTAATTTACTTTTACTGCTAAAGTAACTGCTGAAACATGATATTATGGCATCAAACTAGTAAACTACAATACAAGCCAAAGGAAGCCATCTCAAACAGTTTACTGGAGCCAATGGAGGGATATCTGGAGTGTGTTTTTTGCATTTTTTTAAGTATCGTAGGTGACCCCATCGACTCCCTGATTGTAGTTTTTAGATTCCATTCTTGACCTCTTTATAACTAATATAATACGTAGGGGTTTGCCATAATGGCAGCGGCGTCATTGTCTCTTGTCCCCACGGTTCTGTAAAATGATTTCTGCTTTTGAGATGTCTGTTTTTTGTTCTTTTTTGCCACGGTTCCTTACAATAATGATGGCACGTTTCTGATCACACATTCATAGGTGTGTAAGTTCTTGTTTTGTCACAATTGGTGTGACGTCATTTTGGGGAATACTCCATGTCTTTGGAACACGACTGAACTTGGGTCTTCACAGAGTGTAAAAGATGTTGATCATTTGAAAAGGTATTTGAACCGGGGATTATTAAGAATTCGCTTCACGAATTTAAGGAAGTCCATACCAAATTATGAAATTATGTACTGTCCAGTCGGAGGCCCATAAAACACCGTACTTGTAAAGTGCACTTGATAAGGTGCTTATTAGTGTTAATCATGAGCATGGATTGTCATTAACGTATTGTATTGGGCCTTTGTATCCCCTCTCTTTGTACTTATATATTTTCTAAAACCCTTTCATGCATTTCATAGTTATCTCAAGTTGAAGTATTGTCATTGAACTCTAGCCAGGACATGGAGTCAAGTAGGTTGACAGTTGACGCCAACTTCTTTGATTGAAAGTCTTGATGCTGAATCCACTCTTGATAGCCTTCTTTGTTAAACAGTCAGGACAAAAGCTCTACCACAATCCTAGTCGACATGACGTTAATGGCGGCAGTCACGACGGATGTATCCTTCAAAATGGAGAACACTATTAGATTGACACATTTAGCACTGAATATTTCATCATGAACTCACTCACTTTGTTATGTCTATCTTACTTTTATTTTGGTGCTCATAATATTTTACTTAATTATGATTTACGTTGCTTTACTGCACTTCATTGATTTACAAATCTATGCGCAAAGTCTCTTTCGTTCTGCTCGCAAGCTGCAAGTTCACCTCTTTATATTAGACAAACAATGATCCGTAATTGTATTGATTGTGTAAGGAAACTGTTATTATCAACCTAAAGCTATTGAGGCAGCGTAATTGCTCAGATAATGATTTTCTGAGAACAAAATATCTTCAGAAAGTCCCCTAATCGTAATTGTGGCATGAGAGCAAAACAATAAAAGAAAGACCCGTTATTTTCAACGCTAAGAATGTGAAAAAGTCAAGACACACAAGTAGACAATTTTGGCTTAAAGACTAGACGAGCCCCCCCCCCCCCCATCTGTTTTCCTGTTATGCTGTAAGTCAGAAGTTGTTCTTTGAATCAGATAATTACAATTTTGTTACGGAGAACACGATTTAAGGTTTGTTTCCTTCTTTCGGAAGAAAATTTATATTTCAATAAAACTGAGTCAATTCTTTCGTTGACTAAATTTTACGTTGTTTCTCTGTCGCTTTTCAATGTGTGTTATATTGAAGCTAATTTGCAAGAACAGGGAGCTGAAAAAGAAATTAAACTCACTTTTAACAAATTATCTCAGTATGTCATTGAGCGTTTGTCTTTTTCATGTTGCACAAACAGAACGAAACACTCCGCCAGCTTAGCAAACATTTATTAAAGCATGGTGGGAACCGTGCAAGACTGCTGGTAAAAAGCATTTTTCTTAATTATTTCTATAGTACATGTCCTCCCCCTCATTCGATAAGAATGTGTGTATTTGCATATGTGTGATTTCTATGTGTGTGATTGTGCTTTTCTATCTAAGTTTACTTTGAGTGAATTTGTTTTTGTGTATGTATGTATGTGTGTAAGTGTGACAATAATAAATGCATATTCTAAAAATAAAATTAAAGCTGACCTTAAACAGGTGATAATGACGAGGACATTCCCAAAGAGAGCAGATATCCCGACGACAAGAATATAAACTCCAACAGTGAGATGTACCACTCTTGAAGGTTCATCTTTATCCAACCAGTGACGATGTTGAAGTGTTTCACGTGATGGTGTTTCCGTTGTCCATTTATTGTTAAGGTCATAGCTGGCGTTGGTCATCACAAGAAGGATCTCATAGGTAGCATCGTTGGACATTAGGATTTGTTAAATAAATAAATATGTGAATTATTCAGAGGAGTTTCACTTTTCATTGCCAACTACAATAGAGAACACAGTAATATGTATCCCTTCGTCACGTTCGTCACCAGCGTACTCCAAGGTATATCGACCAAGATATGGTAACTGTATTTGATACGTTTCACGACAATGAAGTAGATGTATCAAACTTTGACAGACCATTTCACTCGTGTCCGACACTTCCGTCACTTAATCTTGAGTTGCATTGGTCTACAAGAAAGTAATGAGAAATACAAGATTTAATATAATTTCAACGATATAACATTGAAATAAACACAACAAGTAGTTACGGATGTCCCCTAGACTAATAATTTATTATGACAAGTTTTTGTTGTGATATCATGAAAAAAAACTCCAAATCTCAAAAAGGACATGTGGATAAAATTGTTGATGCTGTTGAAGACAGGCAAGGGTTAACATATGTGTATGTTATTTAATTATATAAAAAGTAATTGCATAGTGCCCTAGGCTTTGATTCCTGAGTACGTTTCATGGCGTGAAGAGAGAAAAACGTATTTATCGAGGATCATCTTACCAAGTAAGTGAACCGATTATAAATTATAAAGATTAAAAAATGACTTCAACGTAAATACGATATGCTACGATACCAAGAACAGACCTGTGACACACGTGTAGGAATTACGATCACGTACTCGATTTGTTTCTTTTTATACTAGTATTTCATAAAAATTAAAAAAAATGAACTTTTAAGCGGAATGCATCAAAGAACATTTGAACTTGTTGCAGCTTTAATCTGCTTCCTTAAGAAAATTACATCATGTTTAAAATGAAACACATGCAGTTGAATTCGAAATTTGAAAATGAATCTAATGGTATATTCGAAAGAATAAAATAACATCACTTGCTAGAAAAATCAAATTTTGATTCAATTGATCAGACAAGCTTTGGAAGTGAACTTTTATTACATCGAGAATTTGTCTTTTTGTTGTGATTAATACTAGACAATCATCTAAACAATTATACGTGAAACTATGCTTCTTACGCATCATTATTTTTTTTGACTCATTAGACAATAAAATTCGCCTTAGTTAAATTAATTATTGAGGCAACACCAAAAGGTTTTCTTAATATATCGATACTATTATTAGCTAGCGTAACAACTATGTTTTTAGTCAGCATTTACTGCTAGCTGTACCTGCTTACAATTAATTAAGTTGATTTCCGGAAGACGTAACGCTTGTCAGCTTTGGATAGATAAATCTATAAATAATATTTCCATATGTAAAAAATTATTGATACATCGTTTCAAAATATTTTTATATTCAGAAACTTCGAAATACGTTTCAGAATTGATATAATTTCAGTCAGCTTATGATCCAGAAAAGTCATCCTCTATAACTATATTCCTTTCAAAGATATTCGAAAAGCATTAACAGATATTTTTTCTGAAAAATGCAATCTGGATTTGCACTTAACAAGTTCGTTTTTATTCATCTATACTATTCATAGACTTACGGATGAAAAAGTTACATCTTGCATTTGACTAAAATGAATGCTATCAGTCCTTGACAAAAACGATTGAATAAATGAATTGAAGCCAACTTTATATCAATTCAATTAAGATTGTATCATTTATCATTTGGATAATAATCATTAACTCTTTTCAAACCTACTGTTCGTTCCATTTTTAGAATCAGAAGCGAGTTTTTACAAACCTTCAGTTGCATTAATTGTTTTGTTTTTCCATGACCTTGAGAGTAGCAAGCACTGATTAAAATGTAATCCATGTTTATCAGTTTAAATAGTATCTCTGATAACCATACCTATCACTCACTCACTACGTGTTACCAGGAGGGTTGTTCCTGCTTAGAATGGAAAAAAATAATGTTTAACGCAGACGGGTGGCTTGCGTTTCGCGCTCAGCACGCAGACAGAGAAAAAGTTAGCGGCAGCCGACAGAGAATGGATTACGCGCGGGGGCGAAGTCTGCATGTGGATGCTTAATAAGTGGGCATTTGTTTTTTTTGTGAGCGAAGTAATGCCTCTCACCTTCTTCATCTGTCAATATTTTGAAAATAATATACAGACAGCGATGTACGGCTAAGGTATATGGATTATTAATGCCATTAAGAAAAGAAACTAGAAACATGAGTACTCAGGTAGAGTACAAACCTGACACAATGTAAAAAGAAATTATTAACAGAATTATTAAAGAGCACCATGTCGAACGATCATAGATAGAAAAAATAATAGATAATAAAGCGAAAAACATTTAATATTTCTTTGACTTTAACCAATGAACACAAAAAAGCAAGGACGGAAAATGTAACCATGACGAAGCAATTGTATAATCTACAACGAAACGTTCAAGCGCGACGGAAAATGCGAAAGCATTGGAACTTTCCGTTCGCTTGCATACGTGTTCAATGGAAGTGAACGCTAGGTTCAGTAATATGGTGCTTTACAAAGAGTGGCATTGGAACATATAGTAAAATACTTTAAAGTCCCTTACTCTGTCAACTGGCAATTGTTAACATATATTGCTGGAATTGTCTTCATCACGTTTATTAACAAAATCGTACCACATTTAACGTCAATTAGTTGTATATTTTTTGAGTTATCGTGTTCACACACACACACAAACACACACACGCACACACACAAACACACACACACGCACACATATACACACACACACATACACACACACACATACACACACATACACACAAATAAAAAAAAACACAAACACACACACAATCAAACACACACACACACAAACACACACACACACAAACACATAAACACGGTCATCACTTCCCCCCCACAAATATGTACTACTCGGTGCCGGGAATAATGGAGATGTCGGCTTCCCATTTGTGGTACTGGATGTGATGATGTGACAAGAATAATATTTCTTTTCAATGAACACAACACGCAGGTCTCTTTTTATTCTTGAATGACGTCGTTAACTTATGTCTCTGTAGTGACAAGAAAGGGAATTTTAAGAGGTCGTCGACTGTGTATTTGTTTGATATAAAAAAATCCCAAATAACATCCAATAAAAAACCTCAATAACAAGTACAAGTTTGTTTTATCTTTTTGTGTTTTCTATAATAAAGCCCCACGATTTGTTTGAAACAAACATTTTTTTAGTAGAAAACTAATTAGTTCAAGGATTTCAAGTAATTCAAATTCAAACATGCCAGTTTGAATTCTCTCTAAATATGTTTAACAAATTCTGGTTGAAATGCGTTTCGTGTAAGCATTGATAACAAATGATATCAATAACATAATAACTCTTCATTTCACAACAAATAGTAGCATCGACTCGATGAACGACGCATTTGTGTGTGTCTGATGAATTGCTTTTGGATTCTTAATATGAATACTAGCGTTTACCCGGCGTTCCCAAAAAGTACACCTTCAGAAATGATTGTTCCCCCTAAGTCATCAATTTATAAATGTCATGAAATAAGAAACTTCCAGAAGAAGGAAATAATCTCAAATTGACATAGTCTCCACAAAAAACTGTTTGTAACAACCTCCTGGAATTAACATGTTGTTCTCCGGTACTGACTATGCACATCTCATATAGATGCATTACAGGAAAATTCATTTTACATGCTTTAGTGCGTACAACAGCAAGACAATAAGTTTAAAAAAATATAATGAACACATAATTTACTTTATTGATGTGCTGAAAAAACTAAGCTACAATTTACGTTGATTCTTAACCATATAACGGTATATACACCCCGTACATTTTTGGAAAATGGAAGCTTAAGTGTGTATTTTCGAGTCATTTTTGGATCTTTTTTCTTATTTTTAGCAAAAAAACAAAAAACGATGGCCCACTAGTGGCATTTGTAAAGTAAACAAATTATATTATATATAGACAAATGCGTATTTAGCCTGTTGTTGCTAAAAAATCCGATTTTTTCTTAGAAAAAAATGGCGTAATAATACGTATTCAACACAATTTAGGGTGTGTTAATAGCTAGTTTGTCCGTTAGAATTGAAATAGTTCAAGTGAGAGTGTATGTATTTATTCTGTCATTAAAAAAGGGAAAATAAAATAAATAAGGTATTCGCTTCAAATACATTGGTCTTATAGTCCTAGCACCATTGTGATATCGTTGTCTCAGAATAAAAAGGTTCTTAACCGGGATTTTTTTAGAGATTTAAAAGGCATTTAAAAGATATTTAAAAGACATTTTAAAATATAATAACATAACCAAGTTACACTTTTTTTAGGTAAATAATCTTCAAACAAAGGAAACTTCGGTTAAGAACTTTTTATTTTGACGATATTGTTGGCATATTGTTGACACCCCTACCAAAAGTGTTAAAAAAGAAGCATTTAGCTTGAAAGGCACTTTTAAAAAATATGCTATAGTACATAGTTCCATCAAGGTTGATTTAATGTGTATTGAACGCCATTGTGCACTTAACTTGTCACTTTATCGTTGTTGGTTTAACATAGTGGACATTTATTCGAGGAACACCAGAATAGTATTGTGAATTTTAAAAGAATTATTTATTTAACTTCATGAAATGGTTAACCAGACAAATAGGGCAATAGGAAATGCATACAATGTGAACACAATAATTTAACATAATGTACTCATTGTTAGCTTCATTTAGGGGACCAAAGACGGATACAAAGTAATGAAAAATGAGATAATTTGCATATTTTTACATCTATGTAATATTGCCTGTATTTGTATTTCAATTTCGTTTTGCTAGATTTAATGTTTTGTGAAATATATCCAGTAAAAGAAAATAGGACATTTTCTGAAGAGGAGAAGCTATTTTGGAAATAACTTTATATTCCGATGAAATATAGCCCAAACAAGTTTTTTTTAGGAAAACTGGGTTTTGATAACTTGGAGACACTAGAAAACAAAATATATTGGCACTGATATTTTGTCTTGGTGGAGTGTAAACTGTAAACAAAATGCCAATTGTACTTGGGCTTCAAGCTACATTGATGAGATCTCTTTCCAAATTATGTCCTAGATTGACCTCGTCATCCTTAGTGTCCATAGTGACAAGAACTATTCTATTAACAGTAAGAGGACTGTGGCCATACATCGATTTGATAGGGTCGAACTGCCATTCATCTCGCGTAGTGTTAATTGCTAAAGGGTAAAATAGAACGACATGTACTCTTAACGAAATAAGTAAATACTTTATTAAAACGAATGGTTCCAACTGATACATTTGAGAACTGTTTCACAAACATCCTTGACCTCGAAACTAGTACAAAAAAATTGATGTAAAACTAATTAGTCAGTTGGTCGAATGAGAACTAGAACCACCATTATTCTGTGAAAGTGAAACTTCTTCTTCTTCCTCATAATCAGTTCACTCACGACATGAGTAGGTACACTGATTCTGGCAGTTAAAAGGCGACTTGGTGGATTTGAGTTAAAAAAAATTGACAACATATAATCAAAAGGGGGTTAAAAGAGGGTGTCGCTAGTGAGGTAAAAACATGTTACTTGATTGCCATACAAGTAGGTAAAAAAATGAATACCAAAAACTAATATGCAGACTTGACTGTTATTTTATTCAAACTATTCTTGAAAGAATCTTCGTCTTCTGCACTGCCGATACTAGGTCTTAATTTCCAACGGCATTTGTTTATATCAGTCAAGATGCATACTATTGGCATATCGATTTGTTGCCGCCGAAGCATGAATTGTGAAATAAAATTAGCACAAATGCACAACTTACCTTAATTATTAATTTTCCAACGTGGAGTAGTCAAAATTCTTCGCCTTGCCATTTTATTTCTGTTCGCATGCGGAATGAATTCAAAATTTTAAGAGGAGTAATTTCCCTTTCTTTTTCGTCGTCTTTGCGTTTTTCCAGACTTGGCTACAACTCGCTGCGTCAGCAGATGAGGTTTTTTGGGCTTCGTCCATTACGCGGACTATAGGTCAGACAAAACTATCACTTTTTGAGGGGAAAAGGGAAATAAAACAAAATTTGTATGCCACTCAGAAATCGCTTCCTAGGGCAAAGGGTTCAATGTGACCTATTGATTAATCACTGTATGGGATTCTAGGACCCTTGAGGTATATGAAACAATGGTACAATTTGTTTTGAGATTGTTTGTTGATTTAAAAAAAATATTTCGTTAAGGTGTTTTTTGGTAATTATTGTAGGGTTTACAAGAGTTGCCATAGCAAAAAACTTCATTACATAACACATTTTCAAATTATTTTTAGTTTTTAATTATGAGAGATGTTTGTGTTAGAGATGTTATAAATGGGAATATGGGTTAGATGACTAGCTAATTTACATGCTAAAATGTTAGTATAAAAGGTTAGTATATGGTGCTAAAAGGTGGTTATAAGGGTGATTATAGGTGGTGGTTAGTAGGGTTTAAGCAAACAAGTAAACAAGTATTGTTAGTTCTAAGGGTTATAGAAGCATGCAGTGTGTTAGGGAGGGCCGTGCCATCCTACCTGAGCTCCTTAGACAGTTGGTGTTTCTTGGAGTGTGGGTTTTGGAGAAGTATCACTGAAAATACACATTAAGCACTAGCGCCAGCCAGCCAGGAGGAGGTTACGAAAAACGATTTCGAAACACATCCAAAAAAATTGACAGAGTTTCCAAAAATATAGATTATAATAAATCCAGGATTAAACGTTTCACTATAGTCCGAGCATGACGTATACAGTTTTATACGACATCAATTAAAACCCCGATATGAAGTAAATAAATTGATGAAAAAAACTTAGAGTCATTGTTTTATATCATAACTAGCGGGCTTACCCTGCGTTGCCCAGATTTACACAATCTCAAATCAATTGTTGCCCTTACATCGCCAATAGCAGTCTATAAAATGTTTTGTGGCTTAGTACCCAATCTTACCCGGAAAGGATACAAAAAGAAAGAAACATGAATTTGCCTGGGGAAAAAAGAACACACTGACTTTTTTACCACCATTTATACCACTCTCACTCTTCCCCGCTATGCGCAAATATGCCCCCAACCCGCTTTAAATATTATAGTTTGTGATTTTTGTAGTGCTTCATCCATTTCGCGGATTACAATGTTATTTCGATATAGGTCCCTGTTCTGTGATAGCTCACTGGCTTTTTTTATTGTGGTTTTGATCGACTTTAGGTATCTTTCGATAGTTTTGAGCCAAGTTAGAGGTTGTCCCTCTCTAACTTTTTTTACTGGCTTGGTAGTGACCTCCTCATAAGCTAATTTGGCTGGCGCTTCCTTTGGAAGTCTTTGAAGATGTCCAAAACATTTGAGTCTTCTTTCTGTAATTTGTAGTGACCCTTTTGTTGTGTTGCAGATTTCGTATAGGCGTGTGTTTTTTGTTTTTCTGTTTCTAACTATCTGTCTAAGGAATTTTC
>JAUUEB010217621.1:0-13636 GCA_032362205.1 Clione limacina | reverse complement strand
CCAGCCAGAAGAGTTTTACCGCAGGGGCATACAAGGGCTGGTTCAAAGGTGGGATAAAGCCATACGGATCGGAGGAGAATATATCGAAGACTAGCGTTGCAAAGCAGACATGTTCCTCTTTCGTTTGATGTATCATACATGAATATGCTAATAAAACTGTAATTCTTATTGACACCTGTGCATTCTATATTGACTGACCTAGTATAAACGATTTTTAAACATTATTTTCAATCAATAAGTTGATTACCGTTCGAGCAAACGAAACATGAACATAAACTAGAATAGTTAAGTTATAAAACAGTCATGAATATCCTTATAATGTCATAATAATTTTGGCATGTGACAGTGATGGCTAAAGAAGAAAAGTTTGTTTTGATTAAAAACGTTTACAACATCATTTACAAGTTTCTCTCAGTCAATATTACGTGTTAAATCATAGCTACTAGATTAACAACGTAATATTGATTTCATTATTTGCATTTAGCGTGTGTGTAAAATAAAGGTAAAGTTTTGTCCAGTGCTCTAGTTCAAGCGTAGGGGAATCAGGAGTAAGATTCCTGATTGTACTAGGGATAACGCATAATGTGGTAGTTTACGGTTGCTTACGGGGGGCCTGTTTTTGTAACCCAAAATGTGGTCGAGCCGGAGATCGAACCCACAGTGTTCTTGGTCATAGCTCGTCACCCTTACCAACTAAGCTATAGGTGGTTAACTATTCTTATTAAATGAGTGTTGGGTTCGTGTGGAAACAATACGCGCATGACTTCTTTCAAAATTGATCATCATTAACCAACGCGACGTAATCATAAGCTAAGGAGAACTTCATTTCTGAAGTATTTTATCAACAATATTCTTGTTCGTCTAAATTATGATTATGATTTACTTTGTTTGTTTTTTATAGTAATGGGGATTGTTTATGGATATTCGAAAACTAATCGTACAAAGACAGTTAGTCTTATTTCTTCTAGAGTGTTAATAAAACATAGTTCACCTAGTTAAGTTTTATGATAATGAGACGAAATTAAAGTGAAAATACTAAACAGATTAACTAAAATTTCAAGATGAACTGTGCGACAATCTTCTAAAAGACAACACTCGGAAAGCTACCAAGTGAAATCCTTTTACAATGATCCCTGGCCAGCCAAACGCGGAAACTGCTTACCGAAAATCTTCATAATAAGATTCAAAATATGTTTATTTATTTCTGTGTATGCAACAGGATTACAGCCACAGTTTTGCTTTAATGTTGTCATATGTTACCAGATGCGTGGTTGAGCTTTTGGTTGAATTCAATTGACTGTAACAAAAGTTATTAGCTTTTTAGTTTTAGTATATTGTATTGTAAAATACGCAACATGATCATGAATTTATTTGAGTGTATGCGATGGGATTACAGCCACAGTTTCACTCAATCCACTTGAAATTTAAGCAAAATGTAGCTAGATATTATCAAGTGTGTGGTTACGCTTTTAATGAAAATCGGTCGACTGTAAGAAAAGTTTCAGTTTTCAGTATCTGTAAAATACTCGCCATGAATCATGAACAAAGATAACCCATCTTCCGGAAATGCTTAATTCGCACGTTCAGTGAATGCAAAGTTATCTGTCCGTCTTAAATGTAAACAAAAGCTGATACAAAGGTGTGTAATACATGTTGGTTTACAACTTTTTGAACATAGAGGAGAGAGAGGGTTCAACATGGTGGTAACAAAAGTCGTGTTCGTGTATCCTACCAGGGTAAAAACGGGTTCTAAGCCACTAGTAGACTTAATAATATTCAAAATATGTTTACGTATTTATTTATGTGTGTATTTGTATGCAATAGCATTACAGTCACAGCCGATTTAACTTAATCGGCTTGAAACTTAAGTAAAACGTTGGTGGATATTACGAAATGTGGCGTTAAGCTTGAGGTGTAATTTTGTCGACTTATTAACTTTTTAGTTCCACTTTGTTTTATATATAAATTACGCGACATTGTGTATTGGTATGCAATAGGATAACAGCCACAGTTTTGAGACAATCAACATAAAACTTTAGCAAGATGTTGGTAAATATCACCAGATGTGTAGTGGAGCTTTTGGTGTAATTCTGTTGACTCTAAGAAAAGTTATCAGCGTTTAATATCTTAAAAATACGCGGCATGAATAATGAACAACGATAAGCCATCTTTTGGCAGTGCTTATTTTTCCGTCTTGACTGTAAACAAAAGCTGATTCACAAATTAAATTGAACTAGAGGTTATTCTAAAACTATGATTTTGTAAAACGGGGTGTAGGCATATTTGTTATAAGTTATCAAAGTGTCATTTCTTTGAGTCAATAAGACAATATGATAGATCTACTGAATAATGAGGATTACATTTAGATTTACTAAAGAAGAAATATCAGTTACTATATCAAGAAAAAAACTGGAATCGTAACCTTTTCGTTTATGCCGTGGGTGAATACAGACATCTCGGAACAAGGCATTTTGTCACATAGAAGCAGCCATAGAAATATAAATTTGTTATAACTTTGGATTGTTAAAAAAGTGTTCTGCAGCTAGAAAATCATATTGATTAAGTCACATGAAAACATCACACATCAAGCATAATGTATTATTGGTTTCTTAAATCACCAGTTACATACGTGTCCCATCAAACAACTTTTCTAAAGCTCTCCGAAAAAAGTAGTAATACACATTGCGGTTTTGTTACTACCTCAGTGAATGGAGTTCTGAAGATTTGCTTTCCTATTAATTGATTAGTTATTCATCTTTGATGGTATTCATGACCAATATTACAACACGACTTATTTAGCTGATCGTAATCTAATGCAATATCTAAGCAATCTAAATGCGTTTTCTTTTGTGAATATAACTCATACTATGTTGTTCATTAGAACGTTCTGTTAATGGGAATCATTGAGAAGAACACTACATGTTGCATGAAAGCAAACTCGAAAAGATTCTTTTCAGTGTTGGCTATTCTTCATGTCCTTTTGGGTAATACGGTTGTTTCTTGATATGTACTTGTACCTGACAAGCAGTAATTGTTCCTTTAGTCAATGGAATGTGTTTCTATTTTGTATTCACAGACTTCAACAACCTGACACTAATTGCGTTGTCTGGAAAATACATTGTAAACATAACCTGGTCTATCGAAGCCTTTTGACTGTACATTGTTATGTCTTTCATAGTTATTTTTATTTTTCAGGTTTGATTTTATGTTAGTTATAATGAGCGTTGTTCAGTCTCTGAGTCGCAGGTAGTACTGTCTACTAGCATACGGTAGCAAGTTAACATGACCTGGACTATTCAGAGGTGGCAGAGTATAAAGGATGGGACAGGTGAACAACATGACAGAAAGACTGATTGCGTTGATATAGCCAGGATGCGGGATATGATGAAATCGCCAAAGGCAGAAAGCATAGCCTGTGATAGATGGAACACATTTGAAAGCGATGTGAAAGAGGGGTTAGACGAACCTCCGAAACAATTTAAGTGCAAGCAGTGTTAAGGATAGAAGACATTTCTGTAAGCTTTACTCTTTAGCGTTTCCTCTTTTCTTACCTGTGATTATACCCGTTGGAGTATGGACGCCCCCTAGGCAGTCTGTTTACTGTACTCAGTATATTTCTGGTAACTCCTGAGGCGTCATGTAAGCCATGTATAGGGCTTGCTCTTAAATTGGATAACTCACCGTGACGCGGAGAAGGGGAACTTGTTGGGTAAAACTTGCTCTTTTTGAGACATACTTAGTTTCACTGTGTAACCATTTGGTTAAGCGTCTGACCTGTTTGCCCCTAACAACATAGGCCCGCGCCCTGGAGAGGTTACTCCTGCAGGGCTAACTCAAATAGCAAAAACATAATATTGAGTAAGTTGCTACCGCTACTGCTACCGCTACCGCCACTGCCACCGACACCGCTACCGACACCGCCACCGCCACCGCCACCACCACCACCGACTAGGGTGGACATTTTTCTTCTAACATGACCACTCTTTTTGGCCTCCTCCATCCTACTAGCTGACATTTATTTTAATAATACATCTTTTGAATGTTCATATAATGTATTACATATATCTTTTTTTTAATGTATAAATTTGCATGTTATTTAAAAATGTATAAGTTACCTTTTAAGTGTATACTATGAACATTTGTATCCTTTGATTATGGCATTTTAAAGTAGATTTGTGTGAATGTTTTGCTGTTACATTTGGATGTTCGGTGAGTGATTGTAAGCGACATTTCTGTAACGCGCTCAGAGCTTGGCCCTGCTGAGCGAAACCGGGCTATAAATTAAATTATTATTATTATTATTATTAATTCCGATGTGATTAAGTCGCTAGTTTATAAACCAACATGTTATTGTTTGCAATATGTTGCTAGTAAACACTTATAGGAACCTAAAACATTAGTTTACAAACAATGGCATGCTTAATTGATTCGTGAAGGAGTTATGCAAATGAGGGTTTATTCATAAAATAGCTCACTTCCATGAACCCTGTACAAGTCAATTTACCATGACTATTTTAATGACTTCAATTTATCGATATTATACTCACTTAGTATATACTTTTGCTATATACACTGAGCACATAACTAAAAAGGTCGTTCTTTCACGAAAAGTGACACAATGTAACTAAAAATGGTTTTATCCGATTCGAGACGAATCGGATAAAACCATTTTTAGTCAAATATAGTTATTTTTGGTGCTGAACATTAGGATATGACCATTTTATTTGTAGACCTTATCAGTGGTGATATGTTGTCTTGATAAGGCCACGATCACGCTTGACCTCACAACTCAAGAACTAATGGTCATACCGTGAAACAAATGCATATTTATAATCGTATCGCGACACCTTTGAGAAATCCCTCACCCGACTATTTGTTCTTATGCTATTTTGGTGGTTCAAAATGACTTACATGAACCTCACCTTTTTCAACGCCCACTTTGACGTTAAACTCACTGCCTCAAGCCGTTCTTGTGCAGATTCAGGCAAAGTCCTGTTCCTCCTTGTCTTTAACGCCTCTAGGATTTTTTGTTTAGAAGATCAACGGTTATTACGTTGTTAGAGTGCCGAGCAAAAGACAAAGGCTTTATTAGTTTATTCAAACGGTATTATTCTTTTCACGATATTTCTGGTTCGAGGCGAGCCCCAACCTGGGCTATATTTCATTCAAACACCAAGATTCAACCGTACTTGATTGTTATTGATCCTTAGGGTATATAGACACAAAATTGGTCCATTGCCAAAAAAATCAACCTAGTAAAAACCAACATGCTTAGAATGGATTATAGTAGTATAGGGACTATTGAACAATTCAAAGAAATGCTTGCCCCCTGACACTGCAAGGTTATGTGGTCGTCCACTTGACTAGCATGTGTTTTTTTAAATCCAAACAGAGGTGATTAGAACGTATGTCATAGTTATGCCTTTTTTAAATACAAGTTGTATGCGCACTTGACATACAATAACCGCAAAATAGCTTACAAGCTTCCATGCAAAACCCAGTTAAATACCTTCATAACAAAGTAGAGAACTAAATTATACTGCCATGAACAAATAACATGTAAGGGAACGAATAATTATGACCACCAAGATATACAAGAAGAATAGCATTACATTTGTATCGTATACATTAAGTGGATAGATACCTTTTTGCTATATACAACAAGGGTAGATTATTTTAAACTTACAAAAAAAATGATCTTACATAGCTCATGTGATGAACATCAACAACGTGTGATAAAGTAATAAGAACAGATGATGATTAATTGCTAGTACATTAAATTAAAATCTATACATCCGGCCCACTATGGCTCAATATGGATCAAGTTTATAATGGAAATAGACATGATTTTTTTTAATAAACTCCATCTAGCATTTCCCGCAATGTGTAAAGCATTAATAAGATTATAAAAGAATGAGAAAAGCTGAAGTTTATTTAAGAACTAAGTTGTGCCTGAAAATATCATTTCAATATTACTAGCAACAGCTATGGATGTTATCTTCATACAAAATCAAATAGAGATAAATAACGCAATCTTAAATGCAAATTAGGTGTATCGCTAACAAAGGCTAACGTTCCATTAAATGTAAATCGTGAACGATTAACTCTCTGCATTAAATGTGTAGCTAGAACCGGCAATTATTTGTATCTACAATGTCGATTAGCAATGCATACCCTAATAAACATAAAAGCGCACTGGAAATGAATGTATTTGTTCCAAGATTTACATGTTTCGCTTATTAAAGCTAACGTTCTAAAAATGTAAATCTTTATTACACGTCGTCCGAAGAATGATAACCATCTGGCACTAAATACCCTATTGGGACCATACCTCATTGTAGACTCATCGGCTCCCAAGGCAATGCACCAATTTGTATATGATAAGCAGTCTGATAAAGTTTCGTGAGAAAATGTGAATGTAAGCAAATATGAAAGTGTATGTGTGTGTGTGTTTGTTTGTGTGTGTTTGTGTGTGTTTGCGTATTTGTGTGTGTGGGGGGGGATAGTGTATGCTTATTTGTGTATGTGTGTGTATGTGTTTGTGTGTGTATGTAGGTGTGTATGTGTGTATGTGTGTATGTGTGTAGGTATGTAGGTATGCAGGTGTATATGTATGTTTGTCTGTAGGTGTGTAGGTGTGTAGGTGTGTAGATGTGTAGGTATGTAGATGTGTAGGTGTGTATATGTAGGTATGTGTAATTGTGTATATGTAGGTCTGTGTAGGTCTGTGTAGGTTTGTATAGGTATGTGTAGGTATTAGTAGCTGAAAATGTGTATTATTTTTTTAATTCCTGGGTGTGCGTCTATGCGTCTGTGTGTGCGTGTGTTTTTTTCTTCAGTAAAATTACACCATTTCAAGTGTAGACAATTTTATTTACCATTCACGAAGAGAAAAAAATAAATAAACATTATGCTTTAAAGAGTTCTCAGTATTTCAATTATCGTATAGGTGATTTTGTTTAACTCCACTGATATAGAGTATTAAGACATTTAACAAGATTAAAATGAAAGATCTAAAAAAGACTTTAAACCATTTGAGTATTACTATTCTGATATAAAAGTGTCTTAGGAAAAAATACCATATTTGCATAAGCAACAACATAAAGAAATGCACTTAGGAATAATTCTTAGCTATTTCGGTTCATTATTTGTAAAGCTCTGTTATGATTTTGTTTATGAAGACAACATTACTGAAATGCCGTATTTACATTTTGCAGGAACAAATCGAAAAAAGCAACAGGACAGGAATATCAATAAATTATTTAAAAAAATATTGAATAATAATTACATCGCCTTTATGATATACATACACGTCAAACCATAAACCTTTGAAAAAGATAGAACTATTTAAAACAGAACAACCGGTAATTTAAGCTTAGAACAGATTTTCGAATACAATTTTGCAACTAACCCAATACTGGTGTGACTCAAAAGAAGATAAAGGAAAAAAGAGAATAACAATTTTTCCGATTTCTGTTCATGACAGACAACGATCTCCACTTCCCGTCATGCGTATGTAACGAATTAAGTCTGAAACCAGTTCAAAGACATGCGCGTGTTCCTCAGCTATCCCATATATCTGAGGCATGTATACCGTGATTACGTCCCTTACAAAGTAACTTACTACAAACAACTTTCAGAAACATCCCAAACCGATTGCGTTGGCTCTTTATTGCATTGCCTACATTTTAAAGGATATAGCAATTATAGATTCAAAGGGTAGTAATATTTTTTTTCAAGATATTTCCCCGTCGATCCAATTCCCGCTTTTCCATTAAAAAAAGCTTTTAAACACATCAAATTATCTCTTTTATGTATGTACGTTCTTGATAGGGTTTTCTGAAGGGTAAAGCAATCATATTTCCAAAGTGCACATCCTTCAGTGATCGTTATATGATAAACATGATATTATTGATGTATTTTCCACACTACTTATCTCGATATATCCCTCTTTAAAGGGGAAATATGAAGAAAACTATGATAGGATAGTTGTTTAATGTTAAAGAAACACACAAAATGAATATTTTGGTTTAAAAACTGCAATTGTCATTGCTGGTATCAAGTTAAGACTTGCGACCTACTTGAAATTATTCTTAGTATGTTCTCATATTTGTTTAAATCAATTACAGAAGTTGAAATACAATATATAGATAAACTCTTAACTTAAAGAAATATTCTTAAGTCTCTGTTTCACATGAACAACTACATAGCTAAAAAGAGAAGAAAGATTATCTATTATGTTTGACAAGAAATAAGTCTACTTAGCTCTTAGCATAAATGAGTTCCTAACGAGCTAGGGAACTTGAAAGGATGCATATCAAGTAATCAAAATATGGTAAGCATAACTGATGAATACAAGATATAACGAAAACGACGCATATAGTTTTATATGACAGACCATCAGTTTGAAAGGTGCAGCCACAACACTGTCGTTTGGCAAATGAAATATTTTAAACAAACAAACAAAAACATACTGTGTAATGGATTGATCAGCCAAATCAATTTTGGTATGGTGTCTTTGACATACCTTAGAATGTTCATTACGCCCTGAAAAGATCTGTTCTTCTTGAGAGTTTCTGTTTACATCTAGCATTGGCTTACGTGAAGCTGTTGAAATAGAAGACAGTATAATGCTAGTTTTAGTTGATGTGCTTGGACAAATATTATATACGTACAAATACAAAAGGGAATCATTTGTGAAAGGAAGTGGGGAAATTTTGCAGCACGTCTAAGGTTTTTTGGATGAATACAAGAAGAACATTTATAATCACAGAGAAGTAAACGTAAAATGAAAGATAAAAAGGAATTAAGAAATATTCAAGTTTTACATTTTAACAAGGTTGTTTGAAATCTAGATTGCATCGTTTTACACAAAGCGGCTCTTTTGTGAACAGTATTTTTCATTGTAACGTTTATTAAAATTATCTATTTTGTTTAGTCATATAATATCGTAAAATATTACTTTCATAACCGATCTATAGCGCAACATTATTGATTTTTTTCAGATTAATGGACAGTGTTATTGAATGATGAATTGAGTGCAAATTGGCACTGTATTGGGACCAAAGGAGAACAATATGAACACAATATTAAGGAAGCGAACAAATTATATTAACGGATGACTTTAATTGGATCTAGTTAAAAGAATATGTGTACATGAGCAAAAACGACAATGTAAGACTCGCTGAATAAATGAATATTATATTATGACTCTTGATTAATCAAAATTCCTACTCTTTGTCAACAGTAAAATAGACTTCATAGGATTTGAATTTAAATCAACATTGCACTGACACGCAACCTATATCTGCATCAAAACAAGAAGTTTGATCACTTTATGAAGGCGTTTAGTTATCTGCGCGTGTGTTTTGTTTGTTATTTTCCCAACAATGTGTTAATTGATACCATGATGAGAACAGTAGACTGCAGTGGATTTTAGTGCTATATTGCACTCGTCGTTTTTTAATATTGTTAAAATACACCTAAAATTAAGCGAAAAAAACATTTAAGATTATTTGTACATGCACTAAGCATGAATGTCAGCTTTAGATTGCCAGTCAATGTATGTTGGTTGGTTCAAAAAGACAACTGAAATGAAACAAAAAGAAACAAGATAACGATGCATGTTCATAATGGAAATAAGACACAGGAATACTATTTTGAGTGTGCCAGAGCTTCAAAAGCCACTTCTATCTATGTGATGTACATGTTGACAGGGTAATTTACTCTGTTATGACATAATTATATATACTGGCTGGAATTATATCGACTGGAAGAGGTGAGGTGTTAAGCCATGTTTATAAATAAAAACAGACTGCTTCAGCGTTAAGAGGTGTTGGGCTAGATTTATATATGGACAATCTGTTTCAACGAGATGAGCTGTTTACATAAAATGTCTATACTACTACATCTTATGCCTGACTGTATGTTTATAATAGCTGACCTGGCATCACATGTTTACAAGTCTCATAGTACTCACTATCACTCCACGAGACAATAATTAGACTAATTTACAAGACTTCTGCCAAATAGTATAAACAAATTGTTCTATTGATTTGAACTAATGTACATATCGTTGTATGTCTAGCTTATCTATAGCGAGGACATAGTAAACTAGATATAAACTAAAGTAATAAACATCACCTAATGAAAGTTTGACTAGAAGTGACATGTTGAGTGACGTTCACTTCACTCAACAAGTTACTTCTGGTCAAACATTTCTCATCACGTTATAATTAATCACATGTTTATGTCATTAATAGTGTCATAAAATGATTGTCTGTAAGTCTACTTGATATAATTGGATTTGTGAATTTAACTTCAGCAAAGAAACCGTAGATACGTGGCCGTTTTGTTTTTGGTTTTTTAATTATTGAAGCCCAAGAGTCTTCAAGCAAAGCTTCATTCCTTATAGTGACTAGTTTGGATGCTTATTGTGAACCAAGAGCCTGAGTTGGTTGATAACACTTTTCATATGTCTATTGGTCTGGGATTATGGTTTTGGTTGGTCTCGTCGGTATATTTAACAAATATACAACTGAAAACAATAGAAAAAAGTTAAAGGTCCATGAAGTGCTCATCGCGTTCAAAAATTTACGGGAAAAAAGTATTGATAAAATATTGATAGACACATTTGCTCATTTTCCTTGGACAATTCAACCATGGGCGTAGGGGAGGGCAATGGGTGGCACTTGCCCCCCCCCCCCCCTGGATTTTAAAAATACGTTGATTTTTCTACAGAATCCTTTAAAATACACCATTTTGCAACACATTTTACAAAGCCCGGATTTTTACCATAATAATACTTTATAACCATTAGAAATAATATCTTTCTGCCATCAGACGTTCTTAAATTGCATCTTTTCATTTGAATTATTTCAAAATTTCACATGACCTTATATTATAGATGAATCCTTCAAAAAATGATTTCCGTATCTTCCATATTTCAAATTTTGGATAATATGCTATTAAGTGGTCTTAATTTCTCTAATTTTAAACCAAACACAAAAATTTCATCCGATTCGCGGCCTTTGATTTGATGATATCCAAGGTTGTCCAGCCCCCATTTCAAGATCCTAATCGTGCCTAATCTACCAAATGGCTCTACATATTTGCTTGGCATTTTTTCAACCCCCCTACATGACTCGGGGGCTCGGATTGGAGTTCACATTGCTCGATATTTTTTTTTAATGTTGCCCCCCCTGGAAAAAATCCTGCCTACGCCCATGAATTCAACGTGAAAAAGGAAACGATAATCGTAATAATTGTACGTGTATTTTCTTATCATGATGTATATGTATTGTAATATACATCATCTACACTTAACTATGACACTTGACATTTTTCGAACGTGATGACATAAGAATATGTAGGGCTAACTTCATTGTACACTTTTTACTTAAAACAAGCTTGGCACTTTAATCACTAATACTTGATCATTGTAGATTGATTTATCTTGCATCATAACAGCTCCAGGAATCTCTTTTCTCCATAGAACAGTTGCTATATGCGAGTAAGTGGCAGACATCATAACCATTGGTATCACGTAGAAAAACAGAGAACAGCAACTCTGGTAAATTCCTTGGTTGACATGAACCCAAACAGGCCTTTGGGGCAAATGAATAATGCATCATTCACGAGTATTAGAACTGGAGACGGTTTGCAAATAAATATGTTTTCAAATGAGTGTACAGAGTAAGAGACCAACGATTTCCCGATTTCCACTTTTTGAAACAAAAGGGTGTAATATCAATATATAAATCAACCGCTATGACGATCTTATGGCAACATTTTTTTTAAAACAAATTGTAATAAGTGATATTACACTGCCAACCAAAGAAGTGACGCGTACATGTATCAGTCTGGTAACATCTATGATAGGATATAAGTTATCAATGAACACACAGTTTAAAGTATAACTAGATTTGTGATACAAGTAAACAGTCATCTATATATGAAACAATATTCAACAATTACTTGTGAGTTCATAATTCATAAGCATATGTATCGTGTTTATTACTTCATTGTATTAAAAATACCCAAAAGGTAGTTACTACTGATCTCTGTGGCATTAATTTAGTTATTGCTTTGTTTTCATTGCATGGATACATTTCGTCAGAGACAGGTTATAGAATAAACATTCAACCCATAAAGCAGTGCTGCACCTCATTGTAATGATGACTGATTATTTCTGTTTTTGCTCCTGTTCGTAGTAATGTTTGGTTATTTCTTCAAGGGATACAACAACGTTTTCATTGAACGTATTTTTGATCTTAGACAACGTTTCGTTTTCATAATAAATTCCGAATATTTTATCTTGAATACTTTCGATTCCAAAAAGTTTATACCGTATAAATAGTTTTGTCTTTGAAACAAACTGCCTTGAAATACGTGTAATCATATACAGTTATCTAGTGCTAAACACGGGTTCTTCGACTAAAGATTTGTTGCTTGTAAAATTATGCGTTTCTTTATACCATTGCACGCTTTTATTTTTACAAAGTTATGCCGCGGGTTTCCCCAGATGCTGATGCCAGGAATAAAACTGCCACTAATGATACCTCAAGCTGTCTTGAAATTATACACACAAAGAAAGTTAATCAGTTTTCCACGTGAAAAATGACATGTCAACAAAGCTAAATTTACATTTTGGCTAATAAGATAATATGGAAGGAAATAGGCCGTGTGAACAAAGAATGCTAATGACAGTGCAAAGCAGAAGAAATACGTTACTCACACACATCGGGTAAAATATATAGCTCTGAAGTTTTCCAGGATACGGGTACGCCTCTGCAATGGCTACAATCAGTTCTGGCTCGAGACATTCTTGATTTGAAGTGCAGAGGATAGCATATTGTCCACCAACGTTTTACATCAATGGCGCCTAGTGTCAACACGTACACATCCACTGATGTTCTCTGTAGATTCTACGCCATTCAGAATAAATAATTTGGCCCAAATATGGGTAGATATGTCCCAATGCCATCAATTTATTTCTATCTTCGGTTTTTAACTTTGTTTTATATGTGAATACCAATTCAATTAGCTGGTAATCACTGTAGAAAGTGTTTTTCATTCGCGTTTAATAGTATTAGTTCACAATTGATTACATATTCACTTTAAAAGGATTACATTTAATAGTAAAAAAACCTAACATTTTGGTTGATATTGAATATCTCAATCTAATTTACTTTTAAACGTGTATAAAGGCAAAGACTAAATATGTAAAAGAGAGAGAGATAGAGAAATAGAAAGAACATTATTCATTTTACGAATCAAAGATCTGGGTACAAACGTGTTGCGTTACTACGGTCATTTTTTCAAATATTTGACATGTCCTGTTTCATGTATCTTTGTCGGAAAAATGAGATTGTCGGAAATCAAATTCGACGTATTGTGTCAATTTACACAATCGCCAGAATAGTATACATCTTTTTTAAAAAGGAAAGGTGTGTGTAAGTGGTGTTAAACATGTGTAAACAGGAAATAAAAACAACGTAAGACAAAGAGATTATATATTATCACTTTTCGTTTGCAAAAAGATCTGTCGGATAAGGAAACGCGAGTTGTAGGGAAATCGAAGACATTTTGAATCGGGTCCAATGCGTTGTGCTCGCATATGTAAGACAAATTGAAT
>JAUUEB010217620.1:0-22277 GCA_032362205.1 Clione limacina | reverse complement strand
ACGTTCTTCTTCTTCTTTTTCTTTTTCTGTTAAGCAACTTCTTAGGAAATCGGGTAACACCGAAGAGACGAAGTCGCTATCTATAACAATATACACTGAAATCAAATGGAGGTATTTTGCGCAAAGTGTGAATACCAATTGCGCCTGGTGCGTGTTTTGTTTTTTCTGTTGGTTGAATGCAGGGGCTTTCAATTGTGAGGAGATATTGACGCGGAGCACTATTAACGAAGGCGCGGAGCGTCTGGGTTTTTATTTGAGACCCTGTTTGATAACATTCAGGCATTAAAATCATATCGAGATATTGCCATTTGGACACTGCTTCCTTTACTTATTCAAACTATGACGGGAATGCCTGAGTTTTGCATGTTGGTCATTTTTTACAACACTTTTGCATTGGAACCTCAGTGGGGAATGAATAATGTCTTCTTCTTGTCTCTCTTGAGCTTATTTTAAGAGGACGTCGGGTAACGAAGAAATATCAATGACATAATAAATAGTCGATAATTTGTGCGTGTTGGCTTCACACTCTGTCATAGAGCCACGTTATCATTTTTGTCATAGCTGTCAATTGACGGACATTAAATGGCTTAATTGAGCTACATTCTGGATTTACTACTTGTTGGAAGTGAAGGAAGTACGCAGCTATCTGAATATATTAATGGTATGTTTTTAAATAATGTTTATGTTAATACTAAATTAGAAAAATAAATTACTACTTTTCAACTTCAAAAAATGTATTCAATAAAAAAAATTACTATCTTTTCAAATAGAAGAGCAAAAATAATTTTTCCAACTCACCTCTTTTTCTAACTTCTCATTCTTGCCCAAGAAATCATTGAGTTCTTTACGAACTGTATCAACCATGATCGAGTTGTGTATGAGATCATTGCCCAATTCTGAGATGTGACGTTTGTTTTCTGTTGAATGTTCAGCCAGATATGTCTCAACATCCTGAACATAGAAAAAACATTAACAAATTATATGTGAACATATGAATCTTAAGATTTAGCGTGTGTCTTTCAATGCATTAAACTTTGTTTGACTGCAACCAACCTTGAACAAATTATAATCGTCTGGTAGTGAAAATAAAAGGTAGGGTTTATAACTGCAGAAATGCTTAAAAACAAACTCTTTGCGCTTTGAGCACTTTGAAAAATGAAAATGCGCATTATAATTGCTGTATATTATTATTATTATTATTTTCTACATCAAAGAACAATTAATCTTGTTTGCAAAAGTGAAAAGGTGAGATAAAAACAATACAAAATGGTGTTTTGCAAAATAAATATTATGTTGAGCAAAGGAAAACTGTGTAAGAAAAACAATGAAATTAAAACTTTAGAACATTAGACAGTCCATCTAAAATAAATCTACTTCTACCTGTCAGAACTTAAACAATAGTTATTTACCTGGTTGGCTATAGGAATGTGATTTTCTTCTTTTTTTCTACATTATGTACCAGGTATCTAATGATTGCAATTTCTGACTTTGAACTTTGCACTTACATTTAACTCCTCTGAAATGTCTTCAGCATCAGAACTAGCACTTGATGACCTCCTGACCTTACTCTCAAGTGAATCCAGATATCGAGACTCGACCTTTACAAGAATAGCGTCAAAAATCAAACGTTAAACCTCAACAGCCATATTTATTTTTAAAGGTTACAAAAGAAGACAAATGATGTAATATTTTTTTTATTTACAGGGGCAGCATCAGGGAATATATATTGTAAACTTCTCTTCATAAACAATTACTAGTTCTTTTCTTTAAGTTGATAAAAAAAATTCACATTGGATTTCTTAATAATTTGTCAATAAACCTGATAAGATGTAAAAAAAAAAGATTATTTAATTTGACAAAAATAACTTTTCAAGAGTAGTGTCAAAATAGATAGTCATAACCTTCTGTATTTCATGTAAGTAACATGTGATTTTTTTTACAGAAAATAAAATAAAAAAATGAATAAAATATTCTAAAATCATAAAATGATTAGCAAATAAAACATGCTTTGTTTGACTTAGAGATTAATTATACACAACTTAACCTGAAATATTTATCTTGGCCTTTGTGATCTTGATTAATAATGCAATCATAAGGGAGGTTGAATTCATACAAATAATTAGGAAATAACAGATACTAAATTTCAAACAATAAACAAGCCTAAAAGTCAACTCACAGACAAGAGCCCTCTCATTTCCTTCCACTTTTTACTGGAAGATTCATACAGACTGTTATATAGGTCAACTCTGGCTTTGACATCATCCCAAAGGGCGTTCATCCTCATTAACATTCTGGCTAGCTCCTGGTATAGACAAATGAGATGTAAGCATTTTTACAGTATAGAAACCATATGATTCAAACAACACTTTGCAGAACAAAAACAAATTGAGTAAAGCAGTTTGCCAACACAAAATGAGTCAGCAAACAAGTTGTCTTCATTGGAGCTAATAGTGCATGAACAAAAAACAAGCAGAAAAACCTTTATTTTGAATTGTACATCAGTTGTAATAAAAATATAAAAAAAATAAATCCTATGTTTTCAATTCCATTTCTTCCATCTATATATTAGAATCCATTGAGATTATGTGAGCAATGGGCTATACCCCTCAATGTGACATCACATTAGCTACCCTTCCCCTCTTGTTGTTCCTGTAAAGCAGCATAAAATCTTTTTTACAAAAAAGGGTCAAATTTGACTGATTGAGTTTTAACTGCTAACTCATAAGGTCATATTTTTTATTCCCAAAACTGGTTAAATACAAGCCTTAATTATATTATATCCCATATTTAATATGAAGCCTGTTTTCCCCTGTAGAATACAAGATCATGTTGAGCCCAAGCCCCTTGATTTTAATGCATACTTTGGCTTCTTGAACCAATAAATTCTTCTCTTTCATCCTCCTACTTGATATCATTTGAATACGAGATGCTATCTTAGTTAGTGTGTGTTTTCATACAGATAGTTTGGAATGTTTTTTGGATTTTGAAGTTATATATAATCATTGATTGTGAATAAGGTAGCAGATGACTATCCAGTTCCTGTAACCAAACACTGTTATCTTAGCCAACAACTGACCTGCAAAGAACCAGACGGAGCATCTGTGAGGATAGTGTTGGCCTCTGTTGAAATGGAGTTCATTTCTGATGTCTTGATATCCACTTCAGCTTTTAGGGTCTGAAAGAAGAAATTACAATTCAAACTGTGATGAGTTGTAATTCTAAAATCCACAATTCCTGAAACGTATTTAGTATCCAAGAAAAAGCAACTTTGCAAAAGAGAAATGAATGTTACCATAATAACAGTATGTTTGCCTTCTGAAGCAAACAATTTGAAAGTTATTTTTAGCTATATATATATCAATAAATTAAAAAAGAGACAGAGAAAAATATAGTTAACCATGCTAAACTATGAAATGATTGCAAAATGGAATTGAGGAATACCATTTTACCAGTGCAATGCAGGATTTTTGATATAAACTAAACATGAATTTAAATCTATTAATAAAACATAAAATATAAAATCAGACATGTTTTAAAGACATAACTATATTGCTATTCCTCTATCTAATTAATACCTGAAACTTTCTTGTCTTCACCAACAAGTCGTTAGGATTCTCTACAGAATAATCTTTACTGGCCAGGCCATCCTTGAGTTCTGTGAGCCACATGTTCATATTTTCAATTCTGTCATAAATAGCTTGGCTCTGAGATAGAGAAGTTTCTAATCTTTCATTCTGATCCTGGGCAAGTGAGACAAGTTTCTCCCAACGTTCGTTCATCTGTTTGACTTCCTCCTCGACCTCAGACTTGAATTTAGGTTCTGCATCACACAGTACATTCTTCCATAATGTGTTGATGCTCTTGACATTGGTTGTCAACGTCTTAACATCATCTTGAACACCCTGGAATAGGCAAGCAAAATGTGGAAAGTAAGAAGGGAAAAGACTTCATAATTAACATTTTTTAAATCTCGATGCTAAATTATAAAGTATATCGCATTCATTTTCCTTTAAAATATTTTCATTGCATCATCATTAAGAATGTGACATTATTATGATAAATGTGTGGCAGTCTTGGAAAAGAGCTTACAATTGCCCTAAGTTAAAGACAAAATATTCCATAGTATGATATTATGTAAAAGGAGTTCTCAGTCAAATATCAAAATCTAGTACAGAAAGGCCTCACCTCTCATTAACAGTGAATGGAGGTAACTTTGTGGATTTTGTCCTCAGTCCTCAGTTTGCTGAATGAACAAGTTCTACTTTCGAATGTTGTATGAGTTTCAAACTAAAATATATTGTATTCTCAGTTTACCAATAGAGTGCTTTAGATGAATGGCAAAAATAACTTTTTGTACAAAACAGTTCTTCATTCAACACAAGGCCTGACGTGTGGGAATACCACGACAACAAAAATCGTAGCCTAAGATTGGTTCAATTCCAAATAACTTATTTGTACAAACATACATATCATAAATGATATTCATGAATCTGAAAATATTCTAATAGATAATATACAGCTATGAGTTTTTAAATAAATCCTTCATATAAAAGATAACCAATATGTCTTACTTTGCTTTCTTGTAACTGTGCTTGTAGAGATGTGATGTCTCCTGTTGCTGGGTCTGGAGCATTGAGGAAAACATCCATTTCTCTCATCCATTTCTTTAGTCCATCCATCTGATGCTAAAGGTTAAATAGAAATAATAAAAGAATAACAATTCTATAATATGTACCTGAAGACGAAGAGAACTAGAAGGAAAGCTTTATTGTAAGCGGCTGCAATGAAGCTATAAAAGACAAAATAACTGCTGCCCAACTCCAAAGGTCACAACTTTGAGAATGAACATTATTGAAAAAGTCACACGAAGTATTATCTCATATGTATAAGTTAGAAATACTAAACCAGTATTTGATGAGCACATATTTATTCTATCACTTTTATACCCCTTGAAATTGTACCAGAACAATTAGGGTATTTCTAAATTCAGGGTTAGAACAAAACAACTCATAATTTGAATTAACTTTCTAGATATAGGTTCTTCTTTTAATTCAACTAGAGATAGTTACAAGTTATGGAGATGACACTTAAGATTCAAAGTATATATGTATTTATTTAACTTGAATAACTTATAACATCTTAGAAAATAAACAACAACAGAAAGATGTCTTCAACAACAAACGCTTTTGATACTGATTAAACTAAATTATAAAAAGACATCAAAATACTAACACATTGATTCACACTTTTATATCATTGACTTTATCGCAACTCACAAGAAAAATCAACATTCAACATGTAATTATTTATAAACAGGCAAAAAGGGAGACAACACCAAAATATATAACATCAAAGTAAACAAAATTGTATCCCTTGTTTCATAATAAGGATGAGATGCAACTATATTGGTTTTTGTACAAGCATTTGGTTTTTGCCAATTATGTGGAGGTCAAATGAAATTTAATGATCATTATCCTCACTCCACCCAGGTGCAAATCTGATACCAAACTTTGGGCAGTGAATATATTTGTAAGATTACTGAGGTGAATTGCTTAACTGGCTGATCCCTAGTAAACTCTAAAACTGGATGTACATGCATGTCTTTGTAAGCTTGTTGGGTAACAATAAGAGGATACAGATTTATTCTGTCTATAGGGATCCTTGTATTGAAAACATATTTCTTAAGTTTGGTACTTCTCTTGTTGGGAGATCTCTTTCCTGATGTTAATTAGATTTGATGATATCCAGATGGCTATAAGCATACGCAATACAAGACACTTTTCCTTTGACTTACCCTGACCTCTGTAACATTAGAAATGGACTTGTCCAACCTGGCTTGTCTCTGTTCTATAGCTGTGGCTACAGATGTCCACTCTGAGTTCAGAGTATCCAGATCTGTTTGAAGATTTTTGGCTTTTTCTGGTGAAGACTTAGACACAAGCTCACGCCCAGTCTTGTTTACATACTCCAGATTTTTTTCATGTTCACTCATCTCTTTGCTCAGATCCTGACAAAGAAAAATGTTTGAAAACATTAAAGAGATGAATTTTGTAAGAAATATTTTATTCATATTGATATGTTTATTTTTATACACACTTGTAAAGCTATAAATATCTACTTTCAGAAAAACACATTCATTGGACGTTTTGATTTTGATAAGATTTTTTTCCAGGTAAATCATTTTTTGTATATAAAAGATTTAAGGTCAAAGAGCCAGAGCCCATGCACTGCTGGTTCAATAACAAGCATACAAAACATTTAGTTAAGATATTGTCTCTCTTCTCCAGTGTAGAAATTCACTTAGATAAAAACTTATCTATAAACAACAGCATTCATTTGACTCTTTCGTTTCTAATTGTTTTTTCTTCTAACTCAAAGTTAGGTTACATGATCTTCGGTATCAAATATTCTAGAACAAAATACTGCATATTGTGAATTAGATTATAAAAGACACTTGAAAAGACAATCTACAAAAATCAAAGCGGAAACAATGTTAACAACAAAGTATAAAATGTGGCAAACTATAGAATTCCTTGGAAAAATATGCACTACAAGTTATTTCTTTTATTATCTAATAGCAAATAGTTCACTTATCTTATTTGTCATGAAACGGAGTACAAAGTAGATAATTTATAGAACTATGAAATCTCGATATAACATATGAAACATTCTAAACCTAACCAATATATGATCTTAAACTTAAAAGAAACACATTTTTTTAAGATTTCATCCTCTTACACCTTTTAGAAAGATAATACAAAGTAAAAAATTAAAAATAATAATGTTAATTGGTCCTAAGACAGAAATTTGTGTTTTTATGGGAAACATTTTGAATACATATAGTAATACAATAAACATAGAATCACAGTTACAAATGAGATGATTACACAGTAAACAATTTTTAAACACAAAACTCTTTACAAGAAACTATCGTCAAACCCAGCAATTTCTAAAGTCCTGTTTTCCTTGGTTTTTTTATTAACTCATGCCTAAACTAAAAGCTTAAGGACGGCCCTGTCTATTTTTTATTAACAAAAAGAAAGTCTTCCATTCAATTCCACTCAACTGCTAACAAACACTTTTCACCCAAACAAATAACAAAAGTTCACATGAGTTAAGGTTAAGATTTCTTGCTCAGGTTAAATAAGAGAGGATTATTATATGATACAAGTAAACAAGTAGGTATTTTGTAAACATACATAGTTTTGTATTTCACCAATAACATATAAAAACACTATTTATACAAAAGGGTTTTATCTTATCAAGCCACATTGTTTTGAATATTGTCATATTGTGTCCCTCCTAGTTGTTACTGTTAAAACTGCAGTTTTCCTTCCAAATATTGTATTATAATATATAAATAGAGCGAGTTTTTACAAAGCCAATAACACAGACATCAAGCAGAAAAGAAACACAGTTAAAACTGTGACTAAGATAATACATACTCCTCAATTAATCATATGTATATTATTCTGTCTATCTTTCTGTTGGTCAGACATTTTGCAACATATGAAACAAAACAACCCTCATAAATATTACCATCCATGTGTTGATTGAGATAGTAAACACCATGCAAAATTGCAGATATATAAATATATATAAACTAAGCAACTTTTGTTTGGTAAGTTAGTCTATCTGACTACTCAGTCTTTTTGGTTTCTTATGTTGGTAATGCACACAGATGAAAAGTAAACATACAGAGAGAAACTGTAAAGATAAAAAGATGAATACAAATTCTAACAAAGATAACTATTATTGAGAAGCATATTGATAACAGCAAAAAATTCGAAGCAGCAACTGAAAACAAAGTGGCTCTAACATTTGTTATACAAAATTCTTGATTGTCTCTGAACAGACTATCTAAAACTACAGAACGTATTATATAGATAATAAACCCTAAGGTGTTTCAAAAAGTATCATGACCAAAAATATATCTAGGCAAGATATCAGTACAGTGCGCTTCAAAAAAGGGTACCATTTTGAGAGCTCATAGTTTTTTATGTTTTCTCTCTACAGGCCCCATACTTTTAGGGTCTCATCCTAATCATATGCGTTTTATATGTCAAATTTGACATGTGGATATAATTCAAATTGTTGTTAATACAGTGCACAAAGTAAAAAGTGCATTAAAAACCTTTTTCCATTGCTCATGGACATATGTCCAAGTACTATTATTCATTAAAATCTCTGGAAGAACTAACACATCTTCCTGCGCATCATATTAGTCAACCTTTCAGCAAAAAGGAATCTAGTCACAAGGAATTGTTTTTGCCTGTGACTTGAATAGTAATTGGAGGTTATTTGGGCATTAGACAATGCCATGAAAAGAGATAATCTTAAATATAAACATCTATTCAGTCATATTCTTTATCTGGATACTTTTTTCATAAGGAACATATATTGTTGGAATTGGAACATCAAACATTTAAAATAAAAAATTTAACATAAAATTCAATTATTTTTTTTAAATAACACAAAACATAAAAAATCTATCCAGGGATCAAACATCGAAATATTAGTAATCTTAAGATGAGCTCCCATGTGAAGTTGATTGCTAATAACAGTAAATAGGGGTTTCAACAAAATTGTCAGGTCCAGCTCTTTTTTCTGTTCAATTTTGACATCGTCGTATAAATATATCCTTTTTGTTAGCAAAGGGAAGTAACCCATTTACATCACAGCATTGACGTATTTCAAGGTTATTTCCCCTTGCTGACTTTGCTGTGTAGAATTCATCACTGAGGTCTTTTTGCATAATTTTCCATACCTTTTAAGTGTTTTTTTCCTCAATTATTTTTGCCTTACCTTAATCCTTATCACCCTTAGAAGGTCTTTTTCAGTGATAAAATGGGGTCAAATAATTTGTTGAGCCGACATTGGCAAGATTTTTTGTTCATTTAACAGAAAAGTTTTCATTATTGTTAATCACACCCTTTCCTGGATTGGAAACTTACATTAAGGGGAAGTTTGTTAAAATGTGCATCTACTGTACAATTCAAGCAACAGTTTTATTTACCCACAATTGAAGTAGGTGGTAGATCACATAAAATTGCTGAAACTCAATGTAAAACAAAAAGATGCTTCCATAAAAAGGCTAACAAAAATTGGTATAAAGGATTTTCTATTTTCTTTTAACTAAAGAGTTTCAATGTTTTCTTTTCTTTGTTTGATTAACATAAACATAGGCTTCATCCCATATAATGCAATACCTAATAATGAATATTTTGATATAACAATTAAGGGTATGACACCAAAACATGTTGACAGTAGAATGTCAAATCTAGAATGTTGACAATATCACTTCACCTTGTACCAAAGTCGATCCATGAAGCTTTGTAATGAGGGATATAAACAAAACTGGAATTTTGAAGTTATGGTTTTTATAATATCATTTTTTCATGAATAATATAACTTGAAATTATTCTTATTACTGCCTGGTCATACAACATTTTGATTTTATTGTTTAATAGCTAAACAAGCTTCAATAAGGACCAGTATATTGATCTTGTAAGTCAATTGGAAGAAAAAGAAGAGGGACATTATTACTGAAAGACACAATCAGTAGATTAAAATTATCCTATTTTTGGTATAATGCTTGGAAATCCATTAACAAAAATATACCCTAAGAAGTATGAAATTTAACACTCATTTAACATTTACAGTCAGTTTGTTTGTAAAAGATGCTTACAAACTGAGAGTCACACACAATGACAACTGTTTGCTTAATGAAGAGCATGTTGGTGTTTGTATGTGTGTGTGCATATGTGTATTTGCCAGGCGCGTAGCCAGGGGGGACATGGGGGAAAGTCCCCCCCCCCCCCATTTGAAATGAAAAATGCTCTAAATTTACACCATTTTCAACTTATCTCAAAAATGTCGGGCGATTCGCGGCCATTGCTTTGATAATGTGCTCTAAAATACTCTATATTTGCATAATTTTTAACTTATCTCAAAAAATTCGGGCGCTACGCTGCCATTGCCTTCATAATAATAATATAAGTTGTCCCCCCCCATTTCAAGATCCTGGCTACGCGCCTGGTATTTGCACAAGTATGATCATGATATTGTTATACTAAACTGAACCACTCTCTGAAAGTTTGTAAATATACCAAGTATATCTTCCTTATTTCTGGGAGTTTACCATATAAAGAGTTTTGAACCCTTGATGACCTTACCTTCAATGACTCTAACTGTGTGGTCATAGTGTCAACACTTGCCACATGTACTTTCTCTGCCTTGAACATCTTGTTGATATCCTTGACCCAGTTGCTGAGTACAGCCATTGTTTCCAGGTATGTACGGGGAGGAACTTTATCTAAAGCTTCTAGAAGTTGGTCTTTTCTTTCATCTAAAACATCAATTTAAATGAAGACTGATGACATATAATTTTCTGTTGTATTTATATTGAATTTTCACAAATTTTGTATTGATTTTTTTGTATGAATGATGCTAAAACGGCTTTCAAGATTGTCCTTTCTTCTGCATATTCACTTCTATCAAAAGCAACATTTTTATTCTTTCACATTAGAGGCCAAATTGACCAAAAGAAAAAAATCTGAATGATGATTAACTGATGTAAGGATATAGTTATTTACTACTATGGGCTACATTTATATAGATTTAATCTTCTCAAACTTTGTTCAACTTCGTCTACACCTACTCTATCATATTTAAAAAATTAAGTCAATGTTCAGTTCTTTTTTGTACAATGATTATATAAGTCAAACAAGAAACACAGCATATATGTATAGTCAACAAAAATAAATTTACATTGAAAAAAAACACCTTTTAAACACAATACAGATTACTGAGTACTGAGTGATGGATGATAGGGTCTATATAAATATTTTATCAAGTAATTAATTTACAACATTTTCAAGTGTTTAGTTCTTTATCTGAATTCATCCATAAAAGAATCTCAATATATTCAGTATCTCATCCATCTTTAAACCATTTAAAGTAATGTACATATCCATCTATAACATTTTAAAAGTACAGGTAGAAGGTCCCTGGTTACAGATGTTTATTTTTATGCCAAAGCTCTTCTTCATAAAATCAACAAACAAATATCATAATCTGACCTAGTTTAGATTCTGCAGTCTGCCATTTTGTCAACATCTCCTCAAGCTCAGGTTTAATCTTCTGGGTAGTGCCAGTGTCGTACTGACGAACAATCTGTTCACCGAAATGTCGCAGCCTGTCAATCCTTTCTTGATGAGACTGCATGGCCTTGACCTTCACCTGGTAGACAACAGCAAATACTCTTTTACAATTTGTACATGATTTTCATTCAAATAATTTAAGGAAGATCTGGCTATACTTCAAAATGATATTACACAAAAACTACTGATTTTAAGAGGTGCTAGACTTGTATTAAAATATCTCAAAAATATCATCTGTTTTACAATTAAAATTATTTGAAGATATCTCTCTCTCTCCCCCGTTTGTTTACTATTTGTGAATATCAAATTCACTTACTTTACATTGATCTAATTGCCTTGTAATTTCTGGTGCATCATCAGCAATACTCTCTGCTGAAGCAATCCATTTCTCATATGTGTGCATCTGCTCTTGAAGGGCAGACAGTTCCTCATGAAACTTTTTCATTTCAAAATTAAGATCGACCTGTTAAATTGAGATATAGAAAAGATTAATTTAGAGATGTGCTAAAACAAATGAAACAGAATGACAATAATCTTGCAACAGCAGCCATTATGGAAGGCAGTCAGCTTTAATCATCATCATTTTTTCTATAATGAGAAAAACATAATATAGCTTTATGTGAAAACTGTAATTAATGGCCATTTTAATAATGCATGATGCCTCCTGTTTATACAAATTTAATTGCAATGGGAAAGACGCAGACGCCAAAACAAACCTGCCATCCTGCCTTAGCAGCAATAAAAGCAGGCAACTTATATTCATTTCAAAAATTTTTCTTTTCTTCACTTCAAGCATTTCTATAGTTTTCTGACAATTCAATTCCTTGCTGAATATATTTGTCATGAATGTAATACTAATTTGTGAACAAGAGAGCCAACATTCCTCGGTGCTCATTTAAGTATGTTAGTATGACTCATTTTTTTAAATAACACTTGTCTTACTTAGGCGACAAAATCTAGCTCAGCTATGGGATGGCAATTCTTTTAATTGTAAAAGAAACCATTGTTTTAAGTGATAATTTTGTACAACACATGCATACATTTATACAAAAGAACTCACAGGTCCTTGGTTGGTAGGCAGCTTTTAGTGTCTAGTTCTTTCAGAATTCAACAATAAAACATTAACAATAGGTCATGTGTGAAAGTTGTGCTCATTAGTTCCTTACATGGTTAGAACCCAAAGAAAAAGTATCCAAAAAGATTACAACAAAACTTTTGTTCGTTAGTATGTACACCTCTGCGACGAAGTATTGTCAGAGGACGTGTCGTCGCCCCAAATCAAGATCAAGATCAAGACCAAACACTGCTTAGAAAATATCACACAAATGGAAAACTTTAACTTAACAGTTGACCTACTTTAGTCTGTGTTTGTGCCAGGTTTTCATTAAGTTTTTCCCATCTCTCCTCCAGGCCTTTGATCACAACTGACATTGTTTCTTGAGGTTCACCAGCTGTAGATAATACATAGAAATCTTCAACAACAGTCAGCTATAACTTAAAAGCTGCCTACTAATTTAAAGACTATCTCAGGTTTGGCATTACAGTAGTTTTTATCAAAGCATAAAATTTGTTAATATCTTTTACTCCGATGTTAAAACACTGGTTCCACACTGGTGAGTAACAATATTTCAAAATGGTACTGTCTACCGATAAGCATCTTTTACTTTGCTCAACTCAAGAAAAAGAATTTAACTCATACTTTCTCAGATATATTTCCTTTTAAACTTGTTCTAAATGCAAATATCTAGATATCTGCAAGAGAATATTTAAGTCTCAAGTCTAACTCTTAGCCTGCCATGTAAACAAAGACTGTATACTGATGACAAAAAAAATTTGTTTTTTTTCTTAAGAATACAAGATAGACAGGATGTTTTGAATTAATCTGTTAGAAAATTGACACAAGCTTAAAATCATACCAATTTTCAGTTCTGTCAGAATGGTCTGTCCTAAAGTGAGTAGCCTCTGTACATCAATTTGATGTGATCGTATGCTGCCTTCTGTGTCCTGATAAAAATAAGAATCAGATTTAGAGATAAATGTTCAACATTTACGTCAACAGTAGCTATAGAACCTAAAATAATATATAGCCTGTCTAGTTTGTTAAAACTCAACACTTTGACACACTCAGCATTCAAATGGCCAGCAATAATCTTTGGTCTTCTTAATTAACCAACTTTTTGTCATTCTATCCATACTAACGTATGATAGAATTCATTATTTTTCCTTAAAAAAACATCACTTTTTTAATAAGAACACAAAAGATAAATGTCACTTTACACATGTTGATCAAACTTGTGAAAATAACCATTGGAGCCTCAGACACTGGAATTCAATTATAGAAATATAAAATAAATCAGAATAATGAGGGTGACTTCAGGTGCCTGAGATAAAAAGAAAAACAGCAAGGAAATCTTAAAACCACTATTTAATGAGTCATTTTTATTAAAAAATGCTGATGGGAGGGGCATTTGCTTGCTCTGTCTGAACCAATGTGTGTGAAGCCAAATTGACAGCATTTTTCCTATATCCATTTGGGAACTAGAGACAACCAGCACTCTATGACTTCTAGATCTGAATGGAGATGTGAATAACAATTACCTGATCTGTCTGAGTGCATGTTTGTCATGCCTCAGAAATGACACTATTCCCAGTATCACTAGGCATGGAGAAAGGAAGCCCTGACTGTGTGACTTCTATGTGGATGTGAGAACATTGACAGACATACTAGTCTTCAGTCCAACTAGTGGGCTTTTTTGTTCCTATTGGCCAAGTGTATTTTGATATTTTTGTGATGTAACTTCTTTGAATTTATTCTTTGTGTATCTGTTCAACAATGTAATTTGATATGGTTTCTTTTCATTGTCACACTTTATCATATATGCTCTTTAGTTTTTCTTCCTTAAAAAACTTTCGCATTTAATATAGGTTTCAAGAATTCCTTGTTATTTTTCATAGAATAAATCTTTTGATCATATTTTTCTAATATTTTGAACCTCTTTTTTCTTTGGATCATTTGAAAAAATCTCAGAGCTTAGAATAAGCCCTGAAAAGTAACCTTTCTTTTATTTTTTATCGTGATATTACGTTCATGTAATTTACAGTGATATTATGGTTGACTTTTATATAGAAAGAAATTGGTTAAGCAACAAAATGGATAAATATCAGACAGGGATGACTTTACCTGAATGAGAACTCTCTGCTCCTCCACTGTGAAAGGTTCACTAGAATTGTCTGAGACAAGGAGCAAAAGAGTGGACTCTGTACGATCCATCCAATCAAGGAGATTTTTCAGCTCAAGATCAAATTCTGATCTAAAATGTAAAAAAAAGAATGTCATATGAATTCAAAAAAGTAATAATCATAAGAATTTAAGAGATTGGATTATGGACAAGTTAGAACAAACTAAAAATATGCACCCTGTATTTGAGAAAGAAAAAATGTGAGTTAGCTTTTTCTATGAAAAATATCATATTCTTTTTTATGGGTTTCACTTGTGAACATAATTCTTCCTGTCAGCAGATATGCCAATGTAAATAATACTGTATGTTAAGTCTAAAAGGGTGAAGTTGTAAATAGCATAGTGGCTTTGAGGCAACGCCTCCTATGACATGCAGGTGTAAACCCTACCGGCGCATGCAGGTGTGAACCCTACCAGTGCATGCAGCTGTAAACCTTACTAGTGCTACATGTTTGCTGCCTATCTTGTTTCTTAGTTGGGACAATGTTAGGCAGGACTTGACCTTTCATTATATGGTAACCTTCTTGAGTTGCAAGAGATGCATCATAAAACCTTGTAACAATTTAGAGTAGTTTTCCAATAACCCTTGATGACTATGAATTATAAAATAATAATTAAATGTACAAAAATACCTTGAAGCAGATTCAACCCTTCTTCTCTTTGTAGAAGAAGGTGGTGCAGCTGCCGTGACTGTGGCTGACTCTACAGCTACCATGTCCTCCTCATAGTAGTCTGATACTTTAGACAGTTCCACTCCTGAGTTGGCAATCTGAGGGTAATTAGACACTCTTGTCAGTAAAGAAAACTGATCTTTCACATTTTGTACTTGTCCTATAACTTTAAACAAATATATAAAATAAGCTAATAATTTATGAACGAATTTCTTATACTGACCTAACACATAATTTACTGACACAAGAAAGATCTTTAAACACAGTAAAAATAGTGTTAAGGGGTTAGATTCTTGATAAAGTGGGTGTGGTAAGTCAAATAAAATCTTATTAAAAATCATACTTGCACAAAAACGTTTAATTCAAATAAAATATAATTTAAAAAGGAGAAAAAGAAACATGATAAATCATGAAGTAAATTTTGAGTCTAGGAAAATATTCCTGCATTTAGTCAAAGGTTAAACCTATTTTTATCCAGAAGAAATAAAACATCTTATGTCTAAATCTGTTAAAATGTTTTTCGAATGAAAACTTTACTTTTTCTTTAATTTATTTCTAAATTAATTAAAAAAAAAATTATTCATCCCTGTTGGGGAAAATTTATATACAATGTTTCAGATACATGAATAGATATAAAGAATACTTTAAACAAAAATAATACATAATTGTACTCAATACATATAATAATGCACAAATAAACAATTAAAAAGCAATGTTGCTAGTTGCAACAAATACAGCACCTAATGTGGATATCAAGCATACTTAAAAATATTGCGTAAGACCAGCCTGACCCCTAACATTTTTGACCTGATAATTTAAAAATTTGATTTAAATGTAAAATTTTATATTTTCGTACATCACACAAACAAACCTCTTTACTCTGAGACTCCATATCTTGAACAAGTTTCTCCCATCTTTCTTGAAATTCTTCTAACAAAGTCGAAATTTTGGCTATGGCTTCTTGATTATCGACCACAGCAACAATCTGTTGTCCACATTCATTGAGGGCATCGAAACGCCGAACTTGTTCAACCATATCGTTTTCTATGGACTGTAGAAACAAAGGTAATGACATTTCATAAAATGCAGTTGCTCAAAAAATAGAAGAAATGAACTGTTAAAAAATATATAAATCAAACTATTCAACAAATAATTCAGTAATAATTCATTAAAAGATTGTAATAACTTTGATAAAGCAAGGTAAATTATTAATTTCTTTACAATATAATCTCATTCAAAGTAAGATCAACTAAATTCTAACAGTTATCTTTATATTATATATATGCATCACTTATAAAAAATTTTAAATGTACATAATCCATAATGGAGATTGAAAACTGAACTATCACATTATGAAAATAATCCTATCTTCAACATCACTTTGTCTAAATATGAACTCCTCTTGTGCATGAAGACAAAATGTTCCATTCCATATAAATTACCTTAAGGTACTTGACTTGTGTGATAACCTCCTCCGCTGAATCTAAGTTAACCGATCTCATTCTCCCCAGAATACCTTCTTTCTGTGTCAACCACAAACTGAATTTTTCCTGCTCATCAGAGAATTGTTGCCATCTCATGAGCAGCTCCTGTAGTAACAACCATTGCTCCTCTGTCCAACGACAGATCTGTGCCCATCGCTTACCTAAACTTTCCAGTTGACCCTCCATGGCTGCACAGGCTGAAAAATAAGATTTAGGTTGAAACATTTAAGCTTTAACATGATAAATATCTAATAAATAGCAATCTTTTTTATTTCCTGAATTAACATCACAATATTTTGTAAGTATGACTGTTCTGTTAAAATAACAACAATAAATTAAAATGAATCAAAGTGTGACTAATAAAGTCATTTATTTAGAAAAAATAACACAAAGGTTTAAAAATTTAACTCTATGACATTAAAGGGATATAACAAATAGCAGCCTTTTTTTCCCCCTGAAAAAACATCAAAATACTGTTGTGTTGAAATAACAATAATTAATAAAAATGAATCGAATTGTCACTTTAATTCATAAACCTGAACAAACCTGATTCAGTGTTGTTATCGTCCACCACTACAACCATGTTCTGTAAACTGTCAACTTTCTTCTGCTCCTCTTCTATGCTTTTTTGAATGACCTGAAGATGAAATCACAATCATATAATGAAATATCTTTTTTTTTAATAAATTTTGAAATGCAGTTTTTGTTTAAATGATTGACATCAAACCTTCTACTCTCTCGTTCTCATGATAATTTAATGTTAATATTATCTTTACTTCAAATATTCCAGTGATTATGTATACTATCAATACATTATCCTCAAAATGTTGTAGGTTTGCATTTGTGTTAGTAAATCATCATGCTTATTGTCATTTATTGACACTCATTCAGGTTCTCTAGTAATATGTTTACATTATCAGATGTGTCTCCATGTTCAAAGATAAGCTGAGTGTATAATATGATTTTCATGACACAGCTCTTAGTCTTTTTATTTTGTGTTTTTATAAAGCAATCAATAAATCATTCAATTGATCAATATCTTTTTGCTCTCACATACTCTCATGTCGTTATTTCTTTTAAATTAATCTAAGACATTTTTAGATGTTGCAATAATATTTTTTATCTTGTATATTGTGTGTCAGGAGCTCATCTACTATCTATGCAGTTGTTCAGCATTCCAAAGATATTCCAAAATATATACAGATATTACTTGAAGGCCATAATACTTTTGAAAGTATAAATATCGGTATGTAAGATACTTTTCTTTATTTCTTCAGCATATGAGACACATATCTGAATAAAGACAAGAAAGCAATAAAGACTTTATTTAAATATCGTCCCATTATTCAATTTTGAGAATTCTGTGAGGTGGTTAATTTCTCGAATTGGTCTTAAACCACAAATTCACATAATATTCAACCCTTCAAAAACATGTTTTCAGTATTTATATATCAAAAGAAACTAAACAAATATCCATCCACTCATCATATCAATAGTCCCCCCCCCCCTCCCTCCTTGGTAAATGTTACACATACTTTGTGTTCTTCCACTTGTGATTTGATCTCATCTAGATGAGCCCCAATAGTTTGCTGCTGTGCAATACGTTTCTCCATATCTGTCAGCCAGGCTGCTAGTTCATCAAGTTGACTCTGCTGTAAGTCCATCAACACCTTTTGCAATCTGAGAGATACATTCAATTTGAAAGATTCATTTTTCAGGTACATACAACCTAAGAAAAATATTTTCAGATACAATCAAAATAACACTAAGTAAAATTGTGGAGAATATATGTGCACTTATAAATTTTATTATTTCCCAATATTTTGACCAAACTACCATGACATTTCCTCTGGTACAATTAGAATACTATATTTTTGTATAATAGAAGACAGTGGAGAAGAACAATAACTATGCTGCATGCCTACCTGGACTGTCTGTTCAAAGCTTTGACTCTTAACTCTTCCCAGCGGTTATTCAAAAGGCTCATCTGCATACGAATTTCTTTTTCTTCATCTTGTGTAGTTTTGCCATCTGAGAGAAGATCGTTTCCTTCTTTGAGTACACCTCCGATACTGTCCTGATGACGGGTTAGTTCTACCATGAATTCCTGGTAGAGGAGAGCATCATTTGAAATAATGAACAGCTAGATTGATGTTTAAATAATATCTTCCTGTAACAAGACAGCACGGAAAATGTAAAATCTATATTAAATCAAAATGAACAAAATTATATTTTTTCCTTCTTCCGATATAGCCGTAACTTCAATAATGAAATAAAAACTTCAAGGGGTTGCTTGTATTTTACAGACTTATGTATTTTTGTATCATTAGTTCTCTTTAACCTTGAACGAAGTGCACTGATGCACATACACACACGTTTTTTAAACACTTTGATGCCTTCCTTCGTCAACAGAAAAGTCGCTAACCGTCTCCAGAGAGACAAACTCAAAGGTATAGTGCACACAAAATACGCTGACGTTTTATCATGGGTAAGATTCAAGTTTATATAATAAATAAGAGATTACCAATCCTTTTGAAAAAAATACCGCTGTAAATACATAAGTCAGTAGGATTTATATCACCGTTTTGTCCAGGCTTTCGGGGGGAAAACCTGGATGCAGCAAGAGTTAGAGCCGGAACCAAATTTGGCTGGCTCCGGCTCCAGGGCCATTCCTAAATTCTACCAAACTATGGTATAAAACATCATCAAATTACAAGTTCTGGTTAAAAGAATAAGTTGAATCTCAATCCCATGATTAAGTGTAGGGCCTAAATTAATTCTCTATTCTTACAATAGTCAATATAAAATGAACATGACTAAAGTCAGATATTTGGAGGATATTTAATGCGCGCACGGTGCGAATCTTGTTCAGTTGGTGCCAGTTTTACAGTTTGTAGCCGTACCCGGAATATTATATATGGGGACATCCTGTATGAACATAAGAGAGAAAATGCCCATGCAATAAACTTTGATATTTTCAAACTTTGCGAATACGAATGACCTCGTTTCTCTACGACAAAAAACACTAGACAGCAACGCACAGTGTGGGACGGCGAGGGGAGAGGCGTAAGACATTTGTGAGTATCGATTCTTCACTACGTGGTTGTTTCATAGAAATAGTTACAGTCATATTTTCGTGTTTGCTTATAGTTTCTATAACGTAAGTTTTTTTATGTTTGGAAAAATCACCAAACCTTTGGAATAAAATGAATACTTCCTGGCTGAGTTCCTATACCCAATTTATGGCACACTCGTTTGTTACCGAATGAATATCGATCTCGTTAAAACTCTATTGATATTCATTCATCGATATCGAACTCGTGTGTCATATATTTGGTAAAGAAACTCAGCCAGAAAGTATTCACTATGTCTGGAGCCGGATCCAGAAAATGTTAATGTCTGGATTCGGAAATTGTTTACTCAGGCTCCGCAACCCTGGTTGACCTTTTTCAGCATCTTTTTTAAAATCAATTTACCTAACTTTAGAAAGAATAAAGTGTGTGAAACAATACACCAGGATACCAGTGAACAGCAAATGTACAGTAAACAAAGTAAATCGTTACTCATTCAGTACATGTGGTACCTTGTCCCTTTAAATAAACGGACGTGAACGATAGTTTAAAACGTGAACATGAAGAAAATTAGAAAAAGGTTCCACAAACATCACCTTTCATGTACAAGCTTTCTTCTTTACTGTCCAAAAGAAAATCACTATGATAACTTACCCCCCCCCCCCCTCTTTCCATCAGTAAAGCTTTCCCACTTAGCTTATACACAACATAGTTTAACAATCTGTCGTCGTCTACTATCGTTTACGTTTGCTTTAATCAGGGATGAGATCCACCAAAAAGTTTGTTGTACAAGTCTCTCAAAATTACAGAAACCCAGGTGACGCAATGTTAAATACGAGGCACAGTGAATGGAATATCTAGTGTTCGAATTCCGGTCAAGTCATATTAATTTCTTAAAAATGGTTATTCATAGGCGGTCACGCCTGGTACCAGACATTAAGAAATGTTGCTAAGACTGGTTAGCCCAATGTCAGTATACTATACCTGGATAGTATGTTAAAATGACTACGCAGCAACGTTACTAATATCACCTACGGCGTGTTGATGGAGACGCTAACCCGCCTAACACAATGTATAAACATACTTGGCTGTAAAGTGTCTAAAGCAACGTTTTGTTTAACTTCCATCTTTAGACCTTCCTTCCATCAACATTCCATAAGCACTCTTTGAACTTTGCTTTCGTAAGGGAAGTAGCAAGGAAATAATGCATTTAAAAAGAATAAAAGCATAATATAATGACCGCAATACATTGCCTTGAAATAAATTCAAATCTGACTACACCTTGGTAGCCTCACTTTAAGACATTAAAAATGAAACATCCTTTGAGTGATAGTTTGTGATTACGAACGAGAAGTCATAATAACGTTAAATGATCCGTATATGTAAGTGTGTGTGTTCTATGTGTGTTCTGTGTGTTCGCTTATGTATTTGTCCAAAGGCTTATGTTGAAGTGATTGTGTACTTAAATGTACACTGTGGTACTACAATTCTGTTTACATTTTGACAGATATGATTGTGACACATGTGTAAATATGATGATAATGGTATAAGTGAGAGACAGACAGAGAAACAGAGAGACAGAGTAAAAACAGACAAACAGACAGACAGACAGAGTATATCCAACTTTGGTTTATAAATGCAATCAAGTCTACCAAAGTGTCGCCAGAATATCTAAAAACTAAAACTCTGGTGCTATGATTTAAACATGTGGGAATCAAATAAAAATCCTACATCAGAGAGCATCATGTATGACCCGGGTGACCTCTCGTACACAGACGAGACTTTATCTGTGAAATGCCTGGAATATTATGTCATTAGAACAGGTTGACCCAGTGTATGCCGTTATACTTTGACCTCTCTAAGGGATTATGTTTCGGTTGACATGACACGATTGTCGGAATTACTTTTAATTAGATAGCTCATTAGTATAATCAATATCAGCATTATGGTTATATCATTCGTCGGTGCCGACTCAATGATATTCCAGGGACCAACAGATAACAGGATGGGCCCTGACATAGACACACACAATCTGAATTCCATGTAACCCTAGGGAGGGGAGCAGATTTTGGGGGGACGGGGGTAATACCGGAACCTTATTTTTCTTATGTTCGAAACCTTAACCTTAGCGTCAAAATTATTCGAATAGTCGTTGTCAGAGTGAGAAGTCGTTAATATTTATTGGATTCAAACGCATTTTAATATTTTTAAAGTTAAGATAAAAGAACAAATCATAGAAACGTTCTAGATACGGAGAAAATACAGAAGGCAAGTACATTTTTAGAGGAAAACATTTTTTTCAAACACATAAATCAAACAAGCAAAACAAACAAGATATTCAACAAATTGAACTAACTTAAAAGGAAAAAAAGAAAAGAGAGCTAGAGAGAAAAAATAACTTAGCTAAAAGTCATCAAAACCCTCTTAGTACGGACAAATATCAGAATATAAGAATTTCGGATGAAGTTCTTTCTCAACCAACATATACAATCAAAATATAGGTAATGAAATATTCAACAAATGAAAGTAATTGAAAATGAAATGAAATGAATAAAAAGAAAAGAAAAAAAGAAAAGGGGGGGGAGAGAGAGAGAGAGAGAGAGAGAGAGAGAGAGAGAGAGAGAGAGAGAGAGAGAGAGAGAGAGAGAGAG
>JAUUEB010217509.1:0-13636 GCA_032362205.1 Clione limacina | reverse complement strand
CAGACAGACAGACAGACAGACAGACAGACAGACAGACAGACAGACAGACAGACAGACAGACAGACAGACAGACATACGGACAGACAGACAGACAGACAGACAGACAGACGGACAGGCAGGCAGGTAGAGACAGAAGACAGGGCGACAGACAGGGAGACAGACAGACAGACAGACAGACAGAGAGACAGACAGAGAGACAGACAAAGAGACGGATAGAGAGACAGACAGAGAGAGACAAGAAACAGAGAAAGAATGTACTACAACTAAATATACATATAAGATTATATGGACATACATTTTCATGAATTATATTCCAAAATACGATGAAAACGTTCAGAAACTGGCTGATTTATTGGTGTAATATTTCAAAAGAACTCCACCACACTAAGGAACTAAAATTAATAACTATCAATAGCCATCCCTGAAATCTGAAGTACTCTAGTGGTCTGATAAGATGGTATAAGAGCAATACAAGTTCAGATTGCGGTTCAATTGAGGATACTTAAATTGTCCTTTATCAATGATACGTAGTCTTTGACATTAGAACTAAGACAATTTCAAAATACTTAAACAAATTGTCTTTCCAGTGGTCTTTTTATATTGCTATTGTGTAAAGTATCAATTTTAGCCTTGATCAGGCGCGTAGCACCATCACATCTTGCCTAAATAATTGGTCTAACACAGGTAACATTTTGAAACAATTCTTCCTTGTTTTCTTTTTTTTTAGAGTGTATCCATGATTTGAGGTTAGTTGATCCAGTAAACAACCATACCCTATTTGTCATGATTCGACCAGTTTTCACCAACAAACGCTTCTTATTTAATGGAGCTAGGAAAGTTAAAAATGGGGGGGTCTATACAGATTTGTCCTAGCAAGTTTTAGATCAACAAGTGATACTTTTCTTATAGTTGCATGTGTTGTGGATCGTGTAGCGATATATTTTTTTTAATTTAAAGCTTAATTTTTGCGTTATTGAAGATTAAAAAGATTCCCGTTCAGCGTTTAGCCGTCGTTGTTTGTACACATTTAAGAGAAAGAGTTACGATAAAACTGGGCCAATTAAAAACTCTAGGTACCTACGTACAAGCACATAAGCTGATTTGTGTTGTCTGTTATCAGTATACCTGCTAGCTCAGTCGGTAAAGCACAAGACTCTTAATCTCGGGGTCGAGCACGTTGGGAGATTTTTTTTTTAATTATTCTTCGTCATTGTTTTTGTCTGTCTTAAATCAGTCTTACATATTCGGAGAACGGGGCATCTACTAGTTTTTATAAACAAGTTACATATTTAAAAGGAAAGAAAACAATGGTTTTCATTAAGAAAAACTCAACTTACCCTCTAATGTGTTCAGTGCTCATGTAAAATGGGAGCTATAAAGTTTTTTTCTGTTTTGGTAAGGGGAACAACCAAAACAGTTTTAATTATCGATCTTATAGGCATCATGTCAGCTGTTATTCTTGTTTGATTGCATCTGCTTTTTGGGCTATTGAGTATGGATACTGAACCATTAATTGCAGGTATGACGTGCCAAAAAAAATAACCTCTGATAAAAAAATCTTGATGTCACTTGGTGCTCATCTCCCTTGAACAAGTGGAGCAATTCTACTAACACCAATTAACACCTACGAACGGCAGCGTTTTCGTTCGTGTGCAGGGTTTTTGTGAGTATGAGCTTTATAGACTTACATGGACGAGTAGATAAGCTTTCGGTGTAAAATATGTTCTCCAATTTTTTATTAATATTTTTAGTATTTCACTAAATATTTTATTGATCAACTTTTAAAAAAGAAATATCTTTAATCTGATTAAAAAAAGCAGCTTGCTTTTCTGGGTTGAATACGCATGTACGTGAATGGAACTCACATGATGATCCATTTCATATTCCTCGTCACAGAGCAGAATTTTCATTGTAGATGGTGGGAGACCGCTTTAATTTATGTTTTCTTTTGGTAGACCGTTCCTAATTTAATGTCATCTATAAATTGAAGAGTTTATGACAAAAGGTGGTCCTTGAAATTGGTAGCTTTTAAAATAACACCAATCTTTACTGAAAACATCTGGTTGCCATATTAATTTTTATTTTTTGTATTTCGAGTTGAGCGTTTACTTCATGAGGCTCTGCGGCAGTTCTCCCCTTAAACTGACAATTTTTGACTTAGGACTTAATGAAGACCTTTTATAAGTTTGTTTCAAAATGTTTGGGCAGATCAACAAATTTATTGTAAATTTTAGAATGTTTACATCATTAAGTAACGTATATGTTACAAAGGTCTTTTGGCTCAATGCTTTAAATTTATTTTTACCTACCAGGCCAGTCTCTCCCACAGTGTATATTGTCAAAGTGAGCTGAGTTTATGATCTACCACTGGAGTCTATACGTGAAGTTGCCAATAAAAAGACTTCAACAAAAACAAATAATGTTAAAAAAAAGTTGTTTGGTAAGGGTTACCTTCATGTATAAAAAAAATAGGGTAGGTAGGTATGGATTTTTATTTTTTTTTGGGGTGGGGTGGGTGAGCTCTGATTTAGTAGTGAGAGGGTCAATTGCAATTTTTAAGACAATGTAGCCACTAGGTAGTCATGTTCCTAAGAGCTAGGTCAATTCCCAATCCTAACGTGAACAATGTATAAACAAAAACAACTCTTTTGAATTTATAAAAATAGTGTACATTTATGTCTTTTATTATCTGTGAAAATTATTGAAAACTGAATATATATTGCTGTGAGCAAAGCACCAAAAATAAAAACAAATCATCTTTCTTCTTTGCTAACCAGCAGTAGAAATAAAAAAACAAATCCATAACAATTGTATGCAAAAGCACAAAAAGTATATAAATATATGACAACTGGGTGCAAGAGCACCAAAAAATGAAAGGCACCAAAAATAAAACAAATCATCTTTCGATTAACGATTTGCGTAGATAAAGTTATTCTTCAGTTTAAAACAAAGTCTAGGGTCGGGGCCATTTTCTAGGGTCCGTCGGGTACCCCTAACCAAATTTGGCATAACACATTTTTGTTAAAGTAATGTTTTGTTACTTGAAACTGATTCCATTCAAAGGTGTCAATCGAACAAACGTTGAGTGGTCATTCATTTCTTTATTCCTCATGCTGTTATAAGAGAGGAAACGCCCATGCAATAAAGATAATCAATAAGACTTGACAGGAAGCAGCACACAATATAGGACGGTGAGGCTTAAAACACAGCACGGGTCGCGTGGCTGAAAACACTAGGAAGGGGGGGAGACAAGGTGGCGATATAGAAGCAACACACAGCAATAGACGTAAACAAACACTGTGCCGTGGGTTGGAGGCAAGTGTTGTGAGTATTGATTCTTCCCCCGTCACACTTTTTTTCGTTAGTTTGATAATAATATATATAAGCTGGGGCCCCTAGGCTTTCATACAGGGTGGTGCCCCTTGACCACCCCTACCCTATCTTAACCTTACCCTACACAAATTAACCCGATTTTTGCTTAGAAAAAAATTCATCTGAAATGACTAGTATCAATATGCACAAAAGTAATGAAACACAAGAGATATTTAAATCATTGAACACTATTGTTTTATTTTCAAATCGAAGCTAAATAGTGCATTTTACAGATTTTTTAATGGGGGTTTTGGACAATTTTTTTAAATGGAAGCAAAATGATGCATTTTATAGCTGTATTAAGGGAGGTTTGGGTAACAGTGGAAGTTAAATGGTGCATCTCAGAGCTATGTTAAGGGGGTCTTGGGAAAAAAATTTGAAATGGAAGCTAAATGGTGAATCATAAAGCTATGTTAAGGGTGGTCTGGGGATACATGTAAGCTAAATGGTGCATTTAAGAGCTATTTTAAGGGGGGTCTGGGTAAAAAGTTTAAAAATGGAACCTAAATGGTGCATTTTAGAGCAAATATTGGCTACGACTGGGGTTCAAAACTGAATGAAAAGATCCTTGTTCTGCACCAAGGTAGGTAGAGCTTTCATAAGAAATCCATCTTATCTTAAGATCTTGTACCTGAGCAACGTTGCATTTAAACTGTGTATGTCCTGTTTCAAAGCAAAATATACCACAGCACAAATTTAGGTACCAACTCCAAATCCCCATCCCTGCTGACAAAGGCAAACATTTCCTTTGATAGCTACCTACCACTAATGGAAATATCAATATGATTCAAATCCATGGATTTTGGACACAGGAATGCATTTCTGTGATTGATAAGAATTTCAATAGACAGAATTTTGTTTTCTATATTTAAATTCTTTGGGGCAAACAAGAAGGTTGCTTTATTTCAAGTTTTCTATATCTCAGGATTGAGCTGTATTTGTGTCCTATGTTCATGCCAAATATCTAATGCAACACTGGTATGGCAGTTTTTGATGAAAACAACTGAACTCACCTATTTTACATATTGGCTATATAGCTATAGTAAAATCTCTAAATCTTAAACTTTGAGGAGATCTCATAGCTGAAGAAAATATTTTGTTACTGGTTTTCTGAAATTTTCAAACTGTTTTTACTGCTAAAATTGTCTGTGCGCTGTAACTTTTTTGAGGTCTGAGGGTATGGCTTCTTTTCTGTTAAAAGAGAACTGAAGTCCTCTTCATAGGCAAAGTAAACTGTTGGATATGGCTTTATTGGGTCTGTATTGTAGAGTACTTATGACAAGCAATATATAGCACTTAAATTACCTCTTTGAGACGATAGCGCTGTAAAACATTAAAAAACATTTTTTATTGCCCTTCACAGCATTTTTAGCAGCAATTTAGACTGCTATTCAGACATTTTTAATACTATTCCCCTCATTTTAACAGGAAAGTTTGATTGCCATTCTCCATGTTTTAGCAGCAATTTTTAATGCTGTTCTTTGCATTTATAGCAGCAATTTCTTTTACACTAACTGCAGTTTTAGCAGCCATTTTCTCCACCATTCCACACATTAAGCAGCAGAAAAGAAAAGCAATAAGGTTGCTGTTCTAGCTGTAAATATCTTCAGGTATCTTAACATCAATCACTTATTTTTTCATTTAACTTGTTATTTTGACACAGTTTTTTTTCCATTTTGGGGGAAAAGTGGCTACATTTAAAAATAAATAAAAATCACAGCTAAATTTACTGGTATCCTAGACCATAGGATCACATTTTCTAAAGGGCAAAGTCTCATTTTTTTTCTTGTGTTACATCTAATTACTTATGAAGGAATAACCATATAACACTTGATTTTACCAGGTTTTTGATGATTATAGTCAGTATAAGTCACTTTTTTAAACCCTAGTTAATTTCCCTGTGGAAAGAGAAATCACTGACTCGTTTTGCTCATAGACTGGCCAACAGTCACAGGTTTTTTGCAGGCTATGAAATAGTGGCAGCCCTGGTATAAGTATGAATAAGGTTCAAGACTTATATGTGATATAATGAACTATTAGTGCATCAAATTTGAACAATTCCAATAAAAACATCTATTGAAATATGAGACTTTGTTCCATATTTTTCTGACCACTCCATATAGCCCACTATGAAAACCATAACTATCAAATGAACAATTGTTTCATCCATGGGTGTTGTAACAATTTAATTAAAATTTTCATTTATGTACATTGAACATCTCAAAACAGTTTGACAAATTCTCTGTTGACATCAAAAGGCAGTACATAACTGTTGTTAGGAACCTATTTTCTCAATGGCATCCAAATCGCTTGCGTCCAACTTTGATATTTTCCTTCCTGTAGACAAAGACAAAAAAAATATTATTAAAAAGTAATGTTCAGAAATACTTAATCATAAATCATGAGTGTCCCTTAGAATATAATAAACTATACATATTTCAAAATCTGTGGTAGAAAAAAAGGGTGGGAGGGGGCTTGCTCAAAGATACTGTCTTGGGTAGCGTAATATATTTAGATAAAAGTCACATACTCTTGGCTTCTTATTGGGCCAAAAACTGTATTTTGGAATTTTGTCCTATTTATTGTCAGAAAAAACAACTTAAGTGAAGATAAACCCTTGCAGCCTGAAAAATAATTTTTCTACAAGCTGCATTGAATTGGGATATGAAATTGCTTGTGTCTCGATGAGTAATTTGTTTAAGTATTCAGAAAACATTGTTACTGAGATCATCACGCGACCCTAAGATAATTGCTTTAAATTTCTCTAATGTAAAATGTGTCAAAAAACATGCACAAAAATAAATAACAGTGAAAAAACAAGCATTAAGAATAACAATACTAGGAATGAGTTTATGAGAAATGACATTACTTGGTGAAGCAATTGAGCTTTTGTCCTTGTGTCAATTTAAAATGTTTCATTTAAAAAGGAATAGTGTCAAACAATCACAAAGTGTATTGTAGGATTGTAGGAGAGGCTGCAGTGGCTTTCAAAAGTTCTTTGAAGTATGGTACAACTTTTCTTGGCTAGTGCCTTTACTGAAAGAGTCCATGTTGGGATTCGCTTAGGTTTCTAAGTATGCATGAGAATCCATGTTTGAAATTGGTGTTTACTTGCTCCCAGTCATGCAGTACGCATCTACTCCATGACACTTCTGCCACACCCAGTCTTGAATTTGCTACTACCAAGAAAAGTTCTGACAGCGTGTTCATGTGTGCAAGTTGTTAAAGTGCTTCAACACCTGAACTTTTAGGTGTGAAGATTCCATATCAGCCTTTGGTCAAGAGTAACTATAAGAAAGCCAGGTGTGATTCCTTGATGGAAGCCTTGATTTTCAGTCTTCAGGCTTTTTTGTTTTGATGAGGGTGCAGCAAGTCTTTCTTGTGTTCATGATGAGACCCACTTGTCTGTCAAGTAGAGATTTTGAAAGCTCAAACGTTCTACATCTTGAAAACTATAAGACCACAATTTTGAATGTCTTGATTTTCATGATTTTCATCATCATCATAGTTGTGTGTCCACGCTACATTGTTTAGACTTTTCACAATGCAATAGCTTTACGCCAAGTGTGGCGATCTTGTGCCCTTTCTGGAGTGAGGTGTTGTTATCTTGGGAAACTGACTAAAAGCCCAAGTATTTTACACTGAACAAAGATAGCAGTTTGTCACAAGTAATTAAGAGTCCTGGTATTAGATCCCTTGCCGCCTACAAATTCGAGAATATTGTTCTGGCATGAATCTGATAATTAAACCTGGAATAACCTGCACTCAACTTGACAAGTATATCTACAATATACAAGTATTTAATCAAAGCAACATTTATCAATTGGAAATTACCAAAATGTTTCTCAATGACTCTCATGTTGTTCATAGAGCGAGTTCCATCAACAAAATTGATGGCTATACCATTTTTGCCAAAGCGACCTGTTCGTCCAATACGATGCAGGTATGTCTCACAATCTGGCCTGTAATCTTGAGTAAGAGGAAGATCAAAATTGACAACAACTGTGACTTGTTCGACATCAATACCTGAAAAGGAAAAAAATAATGATTGAAGCAAGAATAAGGGTCAAAGTTTAGTACAGTCTCACTACAATAATCCAGAAAACCCTGGTATCCAGACAATTGGCTTACTACTGAACGTCTATGAACTATATCAATCTTCCAAAAAATTTGATAAGAGAAGGTTTACATTGGAGAAAGGTGCGACTGAGAAAAAGAGAGCAATTAATAGAAAAAGATTTGGAGATCAAAAACCTGTAGGTACCTCTTGCAGAAACGTTTGTTGTTATGAGAACTTTCTCCATGCCATCTCGAAATCTTTTAATAATGGCTGCCCTCATCTGTATTTCCAATTCTCCAGACAGCAAACCAACAGCATGCCCATCACCTTTCATTTGTTCTGCCAACCAAGACGCACCTTTCCTTGTCTGAGAAAATCAAATACAACAAAATTCACAAGAGGAATATGTAGGAGTAAAGCAAAACTATATTTCCAATACTGAAAACTTTTAAATCAGTTACAATTTATCTCAGGAATAACATGAAATCTAACTACATGTATGTCATAGGGTCTCCCTTTGATACATTTCAAACAATGATGTGTGTCTGAAAGTAAACATTTCTCATTTCACACAGTCTTCGCTTCAAAACTCTTATAAATAATTAATTTTAAAAAGTATAAAATAACTTTCTTACATAGCATTCTTAAAACATACTATCACTACAGTTATAATAACAATAAATATTCTATTTCTCTGTTGGCTTCATTTAATAGAATTGAGAGCACAAGTCATCATAAATGTGATGTAAGGACTACCAAGGTTATATTAAAGATTATATAACACACTGAGACAGACAAAATAGTCTATACAAAACATAAATAAATTATCATAATCAGACAAGGAGCTTAAATAATATCTTGTTCGGTTTGTTTCAGAAATATGTTTATTTATACAGGGAGCCTACTTGGATCAAATCCCCCATCCAAAAACTCTAACTTAACCAGAGATCATTTATCATTAAAATTAGTTGAGCAAGTATATTAAGAACATGACATTGCATATTATCAGGATATTAAAAAAATACAGTTTCAAGTATCACTTCTTATAACCTTTATAGCATCATCTATTTGCACTCTAAGAGACCTGCAAGTATTCAATAATCCTTTTTTAAGAATTTTTTTTTTTTTTTTTTACAACATAGCATTATGAATAAAAAAAACAAAGGACAAATAAGAGCAATAACATACTGCACAAAATATCATAGACTGCCCAATAGAAATTGCACTGTAGATATTTGAGAGAGCTTCAAACTTTTCTTGTTGACTTGTACATTCAATATAGTATTGCTTGATATTTTCAAGACTCTCTTCTTCTCTGCGCAGTTTAATGATAATTGGATCATTTGGGATGATCTTCCCAGCAAAGTCCATCACACTTGTGTCATAGGTGGCAGAGAATAGCAGCATTTGACAGTCTGGAGATAAGCCTCTGAAATAAAGATCAACATCATATGAACAGTCAAAATCTATAATCAGGAGGGGAAACTAAAAAAAAATTGTTCATGTCAAGTAAAAAGGTACCGTTTATAAAAGTATGTTTTAAAGAAATACAAGTAGAAGAAATTAGGAAAGATATGCAAAACGTTTACACCAAGGCAGCAGAAACAACGCTTGGTGAGAAAAAGACAAAACCACCAAAATCCTACATATCAGACGAGGCTCTTCAGTTGGCCAAAGAGAAAAGTCAAGCACGTAAAAACAATAAAAGAAAACAGAATACAAAAGACTTAAGCTAGAAGTAAGAAAAAAAATCAGGACAGACAAAGCAGAATGACTTGAAAGGGAATGTTCAAAGATTACTGAAGCCAACACTGAAATAAAGTCAAAAGAGATGTTTGATCAAATAAACAAACTCATATTTGATCTTCATAAAATGTGCAGTCCTAGGAAAACTCAATTACAAAAGATTAAATTTATACATGTATGCCAATAATTAATAATACATAATCTTTTGTAATTGATTTTCCCTAGGTCTGCACATTTCATGAAGGTCAAATTTGAGTTTCTTTATTTAATTAAACATCTCATTTGACTGCCAATTTTTTAGCTTAAGCATCAACAATAAAGAAGGTAAAACCCTGAACAAAAACGAAAGAAGTTTTTAGAAGGTGACACAAATTTGGCCAAAGCTTTTTTTGTAGCAGCCTAAAACAATAGTCGACAGATATTCCTAATCTTGACCCTAATTGTATTGAGCCCCTAACTCTACTTAGTGTAGTTGAAGCTACGATTATGAATCTGAAAAAAGGCGAGGCACCAGGATTAAAGTATGTTCCGGCAGAACTATTGAAACATAGTGGAACTGCAGGAATAAAAGCTCTGTATCATCTATGTTGCAGACTCTGGACAACATGTAAATTACCAGATGAATGGAAGCTACACCAGTTTGTGATGCTATATAAAAGTGGCTGCAGTCCTACTCATCATTATATCGAACAGAATGAGACTGAAAACAGAGAAAAAACTACCAGACTGCCAGGCGATCCAATCGAGGAACCACAGACATACTGTTTGTTTTGTAAATTCTGATAGAAAAGATAAGGAACGCGGAGCAAGAGGCTTTCATCACATTCATAGTTTAAAGCAAGGCTTTCGACAGTGTTGTTCACCACCAGCTTTACGATATTAGGACACTGATAGGTTTTCCACAACACCTTGTCAAACTCATTGCTGAACTCTATCAAGATAAAAAAAAAAGTAACCATAAGATGGAATGGTTAACATTATGACTATTTTGGAATAGAGAAAGGAGTCCGACAGGGTTGTATACTCTCGCCACACCTGTTCTGCCTATACAACAGAAGTTATGAGGAAGGCAGATATTGAAGATATGTGAGTCAAAATTGGTTTGCGAAATGTAACAGATTTAATATATGCAGATGACACAGACCTCATTGTAGACAACATCACACACACCAGAAGAATATTGAACAGAATAGATGCTGCTGGGAACAAAGTGGGACTTAAATGTAACGCAACAAAGACAACGGTAATGCACATATCGGGCTATATAAATCATAAAATCCAGCAGACAATATACTGTGATGGAAAAATTTAAAAAAATGTAAAGTAATTTAAGCATTTGGGCTCGATTAAAACAAATGATGGAACTTTCACCAAGAATATCAAATGTAGAATAGGTATGGCAAAGAAAAAGATGATTCAGCTCAACAGCATCTGGAAGGACATACGAATCCCAGTGGATCATTAAACCAGAATCCTTAAATGTCTGGTTTGACCAGTCGCTTTGTTCGACAGTGAAGCATGGACACTATGAAAAGAAGGTGAAAACAAAATCCAGGCAGCAGAAATGTGGTTCTATAGAAGACTGCTGCGAGTCTAATGAACTGATAAGAGAACTAACGAAAGTGTCCCAGAAGAACTGGGTGTACAAAGGCAGATGCTAAATGAAGTCAACAAAAAAGACTCAGGTACATGGGGCATGCGTCTAGGAATGCCAAAAAAAACTTGATGTCAACAGTACTTCAAGGCAAGTTGGAGTCATTAAGGAGGAAAGGAAGACCTCCCCCATCCTTGATAGAAAATCCAAAGAAAGCAACCAGCCTCCCACTTCATGAGATGATTCATCAAAGCAGAGACCAAAACAGATGGCGATCAATTGTGGCAATAAGTGAGGCTCCAACAGACGAACCCGGCCATGGAGACAGGTAACAGTTATACAAAATAAATGATACAGGTGAAATCACTTAAAACAAAATGCTAGGGAACAAAGAAATGTTCCTTATATATCTGATTTCGTAATATGAAACTCCGAGATCAGGGGAAGTAGCAGTGTTTTCTTTAGACGTGAACAGTTATAAATCTAACACATATCCAATTTGTCAGCGGCTTAGCCTTATTTGTGCAGCGTCTTCATGTGACGTCTCTAGCCTCTCCTATTGTCAAAAGAATGGCCACAGCATGCACATATTTAAAAATCACGAAAGTCAAAAATGTATCTTTTTTCCAAAAATTAAAAAAATACTTTAAGAAAGCTACTTTAAGAATCTCTGTGCAATAGGAGCTCTCCATACATACTTTTATACATTAATGACTAATTTCTTCCAAACCTAGCATATATGTTCTAAATGAATGAACTCTATAACCCCACAAAATTTCATAAGCATACTTCTACTAAGGTTTCTTGAACATCTCTTGTATGGTAGATTAAAGGTGACTGCAAGCCATCCCAAATTTTGTTCCAGAGGGGATCTTTCAGAGAAATGTTCCAGAGGCATATGCTTCATAACCTGGGTTGTACAATTTTTTTTAAAGTAACGACCCATATTTAAGTAGCAATTTAATTAGATAATTGATGAAAGGTGCTGGAGGAGACAAGTTGATTTGCAGGTGTTAAGGATCAGGTTCATATCTCAGGGCGGAGGGAGTATATCATTGGCATTCGCCGTGTGGCTTTGAAATGAAGTGTGCAATTTTTGAAGCTCAAATTTTAATCATCTTTTTTAAATGGCTGTATATCTTATATCCCATTTTCAATTTTAACAAATCTTCAACCTTTGCAGTAAGAGCTTATAAGCTTTAAAGCTACATGAACATGTGTGTGTGTAAAAGTTAATTCAAGGACAACCCGGAACTTTCTTTTGCAAATGATTGTATATCTGAACAGAACCTGCTACAACCTTTCAATAACACACCTCATTTGAAGAAAGTTGGGAGTGTAAGTAAGTTGTCTCTCAGAACAATAGTGATAATAATACATGGCATTCATATAGCGCATTTCTCAGACTTACAGGCTTGCTCAATGCCCTTAACATGATATTATTACCTTAACAGGTCCAACAAAGACATACATGCACACATTCAGAGTACATAATGGAACAGCCAGTAAAGCGATTCATCAGATTAATCATACAATAACAATCACTGATAGGCTTGTATCAAGTTACTGGGTAGACAGGAGGGTGGCAAAAAAATTGAACTGAGTAAACGGGGCATTCAAACCTGAACCTTCCGCATAAGTAAGTGGAACTGACCACTATGCTACTACGCCCATTAGAAGTTTAATAATTACTATGGAAAAAAGAGCTTCGTAAAGATATAGTATTCTTAGCAAAAATGGAGAGGCCAATAATTCAAGCAGAAAGCAACATATCAAAAGCTACTTTGACAAGAAAAGAAACTTTTTCTTCTTCTTGTTCCTCAGAAAATAAACTGAAAATTTTTAATACAATTGAAGACAGGTTTTAAATAGAAATGCCTGTAATTTCAGATTCAAAATTAATTGGTTTATTACAACTGAGGCCTTATTTATCACAATAGGTAGCTAGCAGACTTTGTTTACATTCTTGCTGAAATACTATTTCTGATGAATGAAAACAATTGGTGGATAGGAAATTCTGATCATGTGACCTTTCCAATGATGTACAACATAATGAGTAAAAAAACAGTTAAAAACCCAGAACTGACTATTGCACATGACTGTATAAGGGTTCTAGAAACTATGGTTGATGAATATATGAAACTCTTTCTATAGGTAAACGGTGCGGTAGTCTAATCATTATATTCTCTAACCACTCAATTCAGGCTTTTGTTGTCTTTTTCCGAATGACTAAGACCTCTAATCCAATGACACCAAAGCCAGAATATGTGCAGCAACAACGTCTAGGTCAACAAAATGCTGTTACCAAACTGTATCGTCTGAAATAGAAGCATAAAATAAAATGTGACAGAAGGTAAAAGAAGGAATAAAAGGGTAAATTAATAAGCAATATCTATAAAAGGACTTGCTGAAATTGCTTTAACTATATGTTAATACTACTGATTGATAAAGTAAGCCCTCATTGCCGTCAGACAAACAAGTATAAGCCACATAATATATTCATAAATACACATTTAAAAAAGAAAATCAATAAAAAATATTGATTGATCAGCCTTCTAAAATGATGTGGCAATCATGATTTTGAAGACTATGGCTATGGGATGTAGTTTGACAGCGTATAATTCCACGAACACAATTATATTGTGTAGTGGTATATTTTCTTCGTGTGTGTGTGTCTGTGTGTGTGTCTGTGTGTGTCTGTCTGTTTACGCGATAACTTGAGTAATTTTGTTTGTGGACCAGGAATAGAATTTCTTCTATTTAAATCCAGAAATATTTGTGAAAAATTGACGGAGTTATGACTCTTATTGAGTATTTTTGCTATATGTTCTTTGTTAATTTGGCAAAAAAACACTGTGGTCACA